>BQNB010111397.1:0-22357 GCA_026074375.1 Tanacetum coccineum | reverse complement strand
TTTCCTATACCTTGATTGTTGTACTTTGAAGTAGCACCCCATTGTTACCATTCCGCTGCTACCTGATTTTGGGGGTGTTACATTGCTTATGTTTTCAAGAGTCAAGTGAATTTCATAATGAAATGCGTCTCATTATCAAACATAATCCTTACAATCGATAGACTTACAATCCATCACTTCACAATAAATCCACTCACATACAAACCTTGGTCCTCACATCTTGCATACGTCTTGTCTCAAATTCATAAACGATTCTTTTCACTCCTAAACGTTTTTTCTCTCTTTTAGTAGTCATTTCACTTCTGATAGTCTTTCTACTTCTAAAAGTTTCTTCTTACTTCTAAACGTTCCTTTTCACTTCTAATGAGTCTCCTCATCTCTAACATTTCTTCTCACTTATATACGTTTCTTCTCTCTTCCAATAGTCTTGTTACTATTAGAATTCCTCATATATCCTTTGACAACTTAATTATTTCATCCAAAATTTTTAAGTAATTTACGAAATGCAAATGTCACTCCTTCCTAAAACTTTCCACTTTCAGGAAAGTAAATAACATAAAGAAGATATTCAATCTTCAAGTGTTATTGAGTCACCACATTGTTGAGTCTCTCATTATTATTCCACCATGAAAGAACTACCACCTCATTTCACATCCCACTTTGTTCCTCAACATTGTCAACCAACAAAACACCAAACAAACCTTTAAATTCCCAATCATCCACCTTTGTCTCGATAGGATCATATGCACATCAATTGTTAGTGCAAATGATATATCAATCTTTTCTATCAACCTCTCGTCAACACGTTCCTTCTTTAGTATCGCTCATCCTTTCCCACTTTTCGGCTCTATGGAATCATTTTCATTCACATCCAAGAGCACATCGTCTCCATCCTCGTCTTATTTTTCTTTTTATTCTTTTAAAGTATATATATATATATATATATATATATATATTGACATATTTTGCCAAGATATTAAGTGTCATTCGTCTACTTTTAAAAGGTCATTATCATAATATTTTTGTGTCAACCAACAAACGAATCCCACTCTCGTTTATTAAAAGTTGGTCAAGTCTTAGTACTTAAACATACGTCTCGATTATCTTTATTTCATCATTTAGATTATTGACTGCATAGATCTAGTTTCTAAATGCATTCTAAAGTGTCATACTTTAGAATCATAACACCTAAAAGTGCATGTCTAGTTTCCTAATAATATCTTGCTATATTTATATATATATGTGCACTTGTCTACTAACTTTGTTTTGTAGCACACATTGATATCTTGATTCCTTGGTGCCCCTGGTACAAAGGGGAGCTTACACTAAGGGGGAGCACTTACAAGCGTCCTACTCATTTAGATTACATTCATCAAACGTATTGAGTTCTGATGGAAATTCATTTGATCCATGGATCTGCTAGAGTCACTTTTCAAGGAATGTAATTATCATAAGGATGCAATAAGTAAAGGGGAGCTCGGAGATATGTGGGTAAATAGCATGGAGTTGGTTAAACCGTGATGATAGAAGACTTCACTGAGATGATGCAAGCTCACCTTTATAGGAAGATAGGATTGGGGATTGTCAAATACGATGAAGGGGTCATTCATACTCCAAATACCTCACCCCCTCTACTTCAAAGTCACCCTCAACCTTGAGGTCCTCTTCTCATACCTTCAACTTATATATTTGAAGTACCTACTTTCCTTTCATGCCTTCTTCTTATCTATCACGACATCCTCTAAATTATCTAAGTAACAAAAAACCGCCTCAACCTTGTTTCTCATGTTTTCTTCTCATTCCTACAACCTATATACTTGGATCGCTCTCATTTTCCTCATTCTTTCAACCTACACACTCGAAGTACCTACCTTTTTCTCTTGCCTACTTCTCATCTCTCATGACCTTTTCTAAACTATCCAAAGAGACACGCAATCACCCTCACATTTACTTCTCATATATTCTCCTCATATCTCAAACCTATATACTCGAAGCACCTAACTTCTTTTCATTCCTCAAACGTATATACCCGGAGCACATACCTCTTTGCATGTCTTCTTCTCAAACCTCCAACCTATATGCTCTAACCATTATCCACATAATACCTTTTTGCTTCGACAAAAGGGGGAGAAGGGAGTGTAAATGAGTAACTTTTAAACTTTACTATGTGTTATAGTTTACATAGTTTGTCATCATCAAAAAGGGGGAGATTGTTAGTGCAAATATTATGATATTTAATCTATACGATCTCTTTATGTTTTGATGATGACAAACATGTGACTTGTAATACGTAACATAAAGTGTGCAAGTTACTCGTACTCACAAATCATCAATGCGTACACGTATCAACATCTCTCGACGTCTCAAGTATGCATCAAGACGGACATTGGTTTACACCCGACGTAAATCACATAAGGTATGTACAAACAATATTAAACTTGTAGGATGATTAATGAAATAAGTTTTTGTCTTAAACTTTATATTTTTATAAATACAACAAAATTATTTCTCAAAAATTATTTAGAAAAATTATTTTTGAATTATAAAGAAATATTTTATTTGGTAATTATTTTGAATTTCAAAATCTGGTCATTTCCCCCTAAAATAAGTGTCACTTTCACCAGACAAGTTTGTCACCACAAAAAGACAAAAACAGGAGCGTTTGTCTGGGCAGTCCCTTAATTCGGTCGGCGGCCCCCTTAATTATTTAGCGGCCCCCTTATATATCTGGGACCGCCATTTCCTGACAGGCTGTTTTTAGCTCTTATAAATAGTGGGTCACCTCCAACTATTTTCATAACCCTTTTACACGATTTTCTTTCAGTTCTTTATCTCTAGATCTCACTAAATCTCTCTAAACCTTTGATCATTTAACTTGTTTAATCTTGTTTAAATGTGATCCAATCTTCTATCATTTCCTTCTTTCCTTAAGTGCAAGAGAAGAACTTCGGTCATCTTCAAGATCCGAAGTTATGTAGTCTAGTTAGTCCATTTGTAACATTTGTTACATATAGATCGAGTCTATGTCTTTTAATCTTTAGTAGTGTGTAGATCCAAATGATGTATATATTTGGATGGGTTGATTGTGGGTTGGTTAGTATTTTAGGCCTTAAAATACATTGGTGAAGTGGTATATTGGTTCTTGCTAAGATTAGGACTCGACATTTAGCTTAGTGTCAGAAAATATTATAAGCGACGCGGTTTATGTGTTTAGGACATAAAACACAAGGTTTGTTATGTTGGGCCATAAAATATAACGGGTTTGGTTGTACCCGAAAAAGAACTCGACATCTAGCTTAATGTCGGAAAATAATGTAAGCTTTGGTATAAGGGTTTCTCCGCCGAAAGGGAGCTTGTTGATTAGTAAAGTAATTCTCGAGTTGGATACTCAAGGAGTGGAGTAGGGCAAAGAGGAGCTTCGTGACCGAAACACTATAAATCATCGTGTTGGTTTGCATTTTCTTTTACCCTTCGCTTTACTTATTTATTTACATTTACCGCTTTATGATAGTAGTTTTAATACACTTGTAAAATATACTATAATAATATTCCAGAGAGCAATTAAGAAAATTACCAAGTTACCCTTAGTAAAATTCACTCTCAAAAATATATATATATATATATATATATATATAATATAATATATAATACGTATATTAAACCGGGTAAGAATGATCACCCGGGTCGTTTCCCCAACGACTAGTGCAATTGAAACCTCGTTTAAGTTTGGATTATGATTTGAATGAAAACAAAGATATTTTGATGATCTATAACTACCAAATAAAAGCAACAATTAAAAATGAACAATTAAAAAAAACAATTAAGCACTTAAAAAGGTAAACGGGAAACAAATAAAACGCGACAAATTAACAAGTAAATCAAAATTAAGTCCTAAAAATGCAAATTAAATTCCTAAACCTAAATTAAGATAAAAGAAATTTTTAAGAAAAAGAAAAATATTTTTTTGATTATTTTTGAATTTTTTATTAATTAAAAACTATTTAAATCTAATTAAATCCTAAAAAATAAAAAAATAGAAAATAATTGAAATTATATTTTTCCTAGATAAAACAAAGTAAAAGAAAATTTTAGAAAAAGGAATCACTATTTTTCACTTTTTAGATTTTAAGATATGAATTTTCTAAAATTTAAACTAACTAAAAGCTTAAAAATTATAAAACTATTAAAAATATAAGCCTAAAATTTTTTTATAAAAATTTAACTAGAAAAAGAAAAAGATGAGAAATTTTATAAAAATAAAAGCCCTAATTTTTACTTTTTAATTAAAGTTTAATTAAACTAATTAAAAACCTAAACCTAATTTATTATTTAAAATTAAAAAAACTAACTAAAAACTTAACTAAGGACTAACTATGCAAATCCTAAAAGGACTAACAGTGCAAACTAACTAACAGACGAAGGACTAACTGAGAAAACAATTAAAACTTAAAAATTACACTTTCTACCCTGAGGGCCCAACCCGTTTACAAGCCTAGCCCAATTAAGCCCAAAAATAAGTTTAGTTTTAAAAACAGCTTATTATTGAAAACTTATAAAAGCAAAGTTGTAAAACAAGTTGTGGTGAACAATTTTAACAAAAGCACCTCTAGCTGAAAGCTAATAATAAGCTCAAAAAGAGCTTATCAATAAGCTGTTTACAGAAAGAAGGGGTTTACCCTTGGTTTCACTAAAACAGCTATTACAAGCTCAATTTAAGCTCAAACTTAAATCTAAAAACTGATCCTAATAGCTTATGATGCCTACTATCTAGGAATGAAAAGCTTTTTACACTAGAAACTCACTAAGCTAATTGAAATTGATGAACAAAGAGGTAAACTCAGGAATGAACATAATAAGCACAAATTAAGACTAAGCTAATAAGCTCAATAAGCTAAGACAGAGGTAAAACTTTTGCACACTTAACAATCAACTTATAAACTACTATTATCATTCATAAAACCAACACTTCTAAGCTAGAAATCAAAATTTTAAACCTAATTCTTAACTACTACTGTTTTTTGGCTTTTGGCTATTTTAGTGACTTTTAAGCTACAATGTACTAAAGGTAATAAGCTATAAAATTAAAACTAATGCTCAAACTACAATAAGCTATATCTAGACTATTAGCTATGAGAATCTAAGAGTCTAAATCTTAACTAAACTAAGCTTAAATGAAGCTTAAAAATGACAGCAGTGACTGTGGTAACTGCTGTTGCAATGACTACTTGCACAAACACTTACAATGAACCAACTTGGTTCCCTTTGCTCAAAACACACTCATTGAGTGTATAAAAACACAACACAAACAAGAATTAAGCTCAATGAGCTTTAGATCCAAATTTAAGCAATCAGAAATGAAGGAAAAATTCCCCTGGTGCTGAGATGCATTCAATAAGACTCAAAATAAATTGTAGCTTAAACAAACCCTCAAAACTTTCTCAAAACTTAATCAATCATCATCTTTAAGTTGACCTAAAATATTACCAATAACCTTTGACTTTTAGTGGTCAAAATAGGTTAAACCAAACACCCCTTTAGAAATGACTGAAATGGATTTGAGCTTATAAAATTGAAATCTACCTAACAAGTACTTATTACCAGATAACAATAAGCTTATAGCTACCTTAATAAACATAAATCAACAACTGAATAAGCTAGAATTTCAAGATCTAAATACTATGCTATCTATTTTTGGTTTTTATGGTTTATTAAGACAAACTATGAAAAACTAAGATCTATTATGATAAGGCTAAAAACAGATGAAGATTAATGATTAATAAGCACAAGTAGAGAGAATTAAGCACTAATAAGCTAGTAGAATAAGCAAATAAGCAGTATTACTCTAATAAGCAATTTAAGCTAAATAAGTAAAGAGACAAGGAATTTAAAAGGAAACTTACTTTAAACTTCAGCTAAACAGAAGCTAATACTAAAATAACAGCTACAAGCTCTAGCTTATTCATGTGAATAAGCTAGTATAAGTCCTTGGGAGCTCATCCATTTTAAGCTCCCCTTCCAAAAGCTTAACAGTCCAAGGTAATAAGGAATTTAAACTGATTTAAGGTTGAAAGTAGTGATTTAAGACAAGTTAAGCTCAAATCATGAGCTTATAGACTCATGAGAGCTATTATGAGCTTATGTAACAGTAGCTTATGAAAAGAGCTTATGATATAAAAGATTATGACAGATTATCAAAAACTAAACTTCATTAATTATAAAACTTGAGTACATTACAGTAAAAAGGAGATTACAAAAGTTTAGAGGAAATTACATTAATACAAGCTACAATCTATATGCTAAAATTTTCTAAAAAAAACTCACTATATTTTCTACTCCGTGTGAGTGAGTGAAGGGGGCTATTTATAGCCTGCCAAGGATCCTTCTAGCCTTCCCAATCATAGCCGTACATTCTTCTCATCATTTGATCATCAATATAGGTCGTTAGATCCTTTCACACTTTCACAAGGATTGCCAGCTTGACATTCCTTTGATGTGACACTTGTGCTTCTTTTGCAAGCATTTTAGTGTAAAATCCCATTGATGGTGTGTTACTTTCATCAACCCACGTGTGCTGTCCTTGAGGAAATGGACCAATGAGAGGAGATCTATGACGATTTGACCATGCCATGTTGTACTTAGCCCATGAATTGTACTTATTTGCCCTTAATTGCCATTTGCCCTATGCTTTGAGTTAGGGGTGAAACGGGGAAGACAATGAATAGTAATTATTCATTTAGCATGTTTTTTAACTGTAAAAAGGGATAATTCTGTTTAAACTTTGGGAAGTTGGCAAAAGAGGCCCTTGTGGTTGATTATCAATTATGCAAGTGTTAAAAACACTTTTAAAAGTGACAGGATCAGTCCTTGTGGTTTTAGAAAAGGGAAATGGGCTTTTATTTTGGGCTTTTGGGCTTGGACTTGGGTTTTGGGCTTTTGTCTTATTGTAGTTGACTTTTGTTGACTGAGGCTTTGACTTTTCCTGGCATTGGCTTGATAACCCGGCTATCTTTGTGCTCTTCCGTTTCCCGTGTCCGTGTTTGCTTGTTTTTGACGGTTTTCTTATGATTTTTGATATATCCGTACCTGCACACACAAAACACAAATACAAGCATAATTTTACCATTTTTGGTCTGTTTTGGTTCATTTAGGGTCATTTTAGGTATTAACGGATATGTGTATTTTACACTTATCAAAATTCCCCAAACTAAACGATTGCGTGTCCTCACGCAATATCACATGCCTTATAACCAAATACCTCGAAACTTCCCCAAACTAAACCTTTGAAAAGTAGCAAAGATTTTTGTTGAGAGAGCTAAGAGATCACAAGTTATAAAACACCCGAATTCCCATTTTCAAAACTTTTTTTTCTTGATAATTAACTACCTAACTTCAAATTATTTGTGTTGACATAATGTATTGTTTTCATTACCTCATTGGTAACTTTAAGGATCATAGAACAAAAAGCACAGTTAAGTGTCTAAAAGATAACTTCATCATCCCCGATTTTTCACTTTTCCCATGCTAAGCTTTAAAAATAAGATCACTGCTAATTACGAACTAAGATGCTAAGACTACTTATAATTACAACTTGTGAATTTCTCTTCCCGACATAAATCATATATTTAAGTGTGTGTGCTCAAATTAATTTAAACCATTAAATCCACATATTTAGATAGTTGAAATCCGACCAAGCTTTACACATGGGCCTTTTGGGCTAATATGTTAATCACTTAGTAGGATCACAACTCAAAGCAAACAAAAACCTCCTTAGCTAAGACATCGTTGGTTCACTTGTCCCATGAATGACTTTCTTCTCTAGCATCCCACCGTCATCGGGTAAGTGCTAAGGCTTTTGACACCCCATCCGGAGAATAATAATCGAGACGCATGAACTTCCGATGAAAAAGCCTTGTAGACTTTTGCAAACCTTAGTTCAAAAGAATACCTTGGTTTTAGAAAATGAAACTTTTACTATTTATTTTCTAACTTGCAACATTATTATTACTATTTACATTATTAGGCTAGGAACCGGTATCACTTTTCTTTCGACGACACATCGGCCACGCCTCCGACAAGAGCTCGTGTACTTATTATGATACCAACCCTAAATATACATCCTCCACCCTTTCTTTCGATGTCACATCGGGAGCGAACCGACAAATGCCCATGTACTTTATTGCGATGGAGTTTGTATATTAATTATTAACACTAAGGATTTATAACTTGCATCCTTTTTATTCACCAACTACATTTTTTTTAAATATAAAGCTTGCCACATGTTGGAATTTTATTTGTTCATGAATTAATAGTGCGCTGTCATGTGATCAAAGATGATTAAATTTCCACCCCATGTGACCTGACGTCACATTCAAACTTAATAACAGATTTTTGTTAAATCTTTATTGGGCTATTAGTGGACTTAAATTATATTGGGCTGGCCCGACCCATAAAATGGGTTATAGGCTGGCCCAATAAAATCCGAAGGCACCGTTGTTCTCGATTTTTCATCCTCTTTCCATTCTCGTGCTCGGTTTTGTCGTCTTTGCCTTTGTTTTTATCTATTTCTTTAATATCCGTACCTGCACATACACAAACACAAAAACAAGCATATATTTGCAATTTTTATTATGTTTTTGGTCTTTTGAGTTCGTTTTTCATGGTAAAAGGTATGTATAAAATAGCGAATACCAAATATCATCGATGAACACTATCACAAATTTTTCCAAGTATGGTTTGCACACACGGTTCATGAGATCCATGAATATAGCAGGTGCGTTAGTTAAACCAAATGGCATCACTTGAAATTCATAATGTCCGTATCTTGTTCTGAAAGCAGTCTTGGGAATATCTTCATCCCTGACTCTCAGTTGATGATAACCTGATCTCAAGTTGATCTTTGAGTAAACACTTCGATCCTGGGTAATGGGTAATGATTCTTTATGGTAAGTTTATTCAACTGCCGGTAATCGATACACATTCTGAAAGATCTGTCTTTCTTTTTAACAAATAAGATAGGAGCTCCCCAAGGTGAAGTACTTGGTCGAATAAAACCTTGGTCTGCCAACTCTATATTGGTTAAGAAATATTCCTACATTTAATAAGGAGCTAATCAATAAGGTGCTCGGGGCTACAGGGTGTCGCTCCTGGAATTAAATCGATTTTGAAATTCTACTTGAGGATGAGTGAAATAGAAAAAGAGTAAACTTGAGAAAGAAGAGGATGAAGATAGAGTTGAAAGAGAAAGGATGAACTTGAAATGGGAAAAGGGTAAAAAAGATTAGAAAAAAGAGTGAGGTAGAGGGAAATTGAGTGGGAGAAAAAAGAGGATGAAAGCAGCTTGAAGAGCTTAGAGGAAAAGAATGAGAAGGATTGAAAATTTTGAGAGGAACACTTGAAGGATTGAAGAGGAAGGAATGATAGAAAGGAAAGGTAGATGGAGATTAGGAATGGGAAGAAGGAAAATTGGAAGAAGAAAAAAAGAAAAGGAAAGAGTAAAACTTTGACAAAATTAAGAAGAAGGAGAAGAAAGAGAAAAAAAGGAGAGAAGAATTGAAAAAAAGGTGATGAAGAGAGAAAGAGAAGGAAGCTTGGTATGTGGGAATTGAAGAATGGATGAAAAGAGATCTACTTTGAAAAGAGAAATAATTGAGAAATGAAGGAGAGGGAAGAAAGAACATTTTGAAAAAACTTGAGAGAGAGGATTTGAGATTGAAGAGATGGATGGAAAAATTGAAGGAGAGAAGGAATGGAAAAAAAGGGGGGAGGAGAAAAGATAGAAAGAGAGATCTAACTTGAAGAGAAAAAAGACTGCGATAATCGATACACATTCTGAAAGACCCGTCTTTCTTTTTGACAAATAAGACAGGAGCTCCCCAGGGTGAAGTACTTGGTCGGATAAAACCTCGGTCTGACAACTCTTGAAGTTGGTTAGATAGTTCCTGCATTTCTGAAGGAGCTAATCTATAAGGTGCTCGGGCTACAGGTGTCGCTCCTGGAATTAGATCGATTTGAAATTCTACTTGACGAATGAGAGGAAGGCCAGGTAGATCTTTAGGAAAAACTTCCAGGAATTTTCTGACTACCGGTATGTCTTTTAGTCGTTTCTTGTCTGACTTCTTTTCCATTATTTAGGCTACGAAAACTTGACATCCTCTAGATATATACCTTTTAGTTTTTATACAGGATATGAGATTTAGTCAGGTTTTACTTTGGTCACCTCGAATGATTAATGTTTCACCGTTGATTGGGATATGGATGACCTTCTCGTCACAAATAATTATAGCATGATACTTGGATAACCAATCCATACCAATGACGACGTTAAAACTACCGAGTTTGATTGGCATAAGATCAATTTTGAAAGGTTGGTTTAACAAGGTCAGGATTGCACCCTGAATAACGGTGTTTGTGCTTACTAAGTTTCCGTCAGCCATTTCGATATCGTAAAAGGTATCTATTGTAATGGGTGGAATATTTAGCTTAGAGGCAAGAGATATGGATACGAAGCTTTTATCGGCTCCAGAATCAAATAATACTCTAGCTAGATGTTGGTTTAGAAGAAACATACCCGTGACTATGTTCGGGTCTTGATGAGCATTCATATCCCTTAGCATGTAGGCTCTTCCCTAGGCATTGTTGTTGGTGGTCTTTCGGCACTGATTTGCATAATGCCCTTTCTCTCCACAGGCATGACAAGTAACTGTCACTGGTAGCAGATTACTTCTAGTGGCTGGCCCTTTGTTTCTGTAGTTCTTAGTCAGATGGCCCACCTTGTTGCAAATATTACACTTAATAGTGCAAGGTCCTGTGTGATGCAGAGTGCATTTCTTACACAAGGGACGGTTTCCAGTATATCCATTATTTTTAGTTGGGGTGGCAGCATAAGCCCTGAAGGTTTCCTGTCTTCTGTTCTATTATGGTTGGTGATTATTGTAGCGGTTGTTGGTGTTACGGTAGTTGTTGTTATTATCGTTGTGGTAGTTGTTGTTGTTGAAAGTTCTTCTGTCGTCAAACTTTTGTTTGTGATCACTTGATACTTGCACCGGAGTGTGCTTTGTTACCTGATCCATTAGCCCATGGGCTATGTTAATGGCTTCCTCTAGAGTTTGAGGTTTACATGCGGTAACATTCCCTTCAATACTTTGAGGCAATCCCCCGATGAAAACCTCTATCATTTTCTCAGAATCTGGCACCATAGTGGGACACAAGGTTACCAATTCCTGGAATCTTCTCACATATGTCTTGAGATCATTCCCCTTCATAGTCAGATGGTAAAATTCGTCTTCCATCTTCTAGACTTCAGTTCGAGGACAATACTTCTTTATTAATTTTTTCTTGAATTCAACCCAGGTAATCTTGTAAGCTTCTTCTATCCCAATAGGTTGGGCAAAAGAAATCCACCAAGATAGAGCTTCTTCAGTTAAAGTACCAGTAGCAAACTTTACCTTGTAGTCTTCGATATAGTTGCTACGGGAAAACACTGATTCAGTTCTTTCAAACCAATGGATGAGACCAATAGCGCCTTCCGTACCTTTGAAGTTGATAGGTTAGAAGCTCATGAACTCTTTATAGCTACATTGTCTTGCCATATGAGCTTCTCTTGGTCTGGTGTTATTATTAGTATTTGCCATGTTAGCGGCTTGTGCTTCCAGAGCTGCAGTAAGACTGTCAGAAACTAGTTTCCTGATGGCAGCCTGAGTCATGGCTGGTGCTTCATATGTTGACATCCTTTTAGGAGGCATTCTATCAACATAAGATAACACGTAATAAGAATGATATCACAAGTCTTAAAATGATTAAAATGCAATGCTTATTTTTGAACTTTAAGCATTTTTCTAATAATAGAGATATTTAAATCATAGATACTTATTTGATATGAATTCTAACAAGCATCTAACTTATTAGTTTATTTTCTGGGGGTCACGGTAGGATTCATAATGATTAATACGAAGATGTAATATAGGACACATGATGAATATGAAACAATGAAGTACAATGGTGATCCACCATTTATTTATATCATGAAACAACTTGCCTTTGTATGTAAATAGTCAAAATTGACAAGTGTTATTATTTGCATACCACACATCCCGTGGATAGGTTCTACAGAAAGCTATAACTAGTATACTTAATCTTGTTGTCTGGATGTCCTTCATGGCTGTTCTTGTGTTCATAGATTGCATTCAGAAGACTTTCCTTATCTGCTTGGTGACGAATCTAGATATCTTTAATGATTTGTTCTAGATTAGCAATCTTGAAGCAAGCCAGAGAAATCTTGATGTTACTTCCCAATTGCTTTCTTTGAAGTTTAGCAATTTGAGTATGAGACTCTCGGAGTTCAGCTTCCAGATTGTCAAAATCTTGTTGTATGATCACCCGACCTTTTCCAAGACCTTCTATTTTATCTTCTATGTGTTCAATGCGGTCGAGAGAGAGTTCATCTAGGTGATTTAAAATTTCCTCAATTTGCTCCTCGAGAACATTTCCCAGCACTTGTCTTACGAGAGCTTTCTCTTATCTCAAATGATTGAGGTAGGGCAAAGTATAGAGGATGATGCTCGTTCATGGCCTCGTTTCTTAAGTGGCGATAATTCCTCAAGAAGAAAGAATTCTTAAGGATTAAACATTGGAGATAGCATCGGAGATGGGAAGCATAATAGTAGGCAGTGGAATAGGTGATTCTATAGATAATATGCTTGCATGAACTTTCATTATAGGGTAATCATGAAAAAGGAAAAGAGTTGGTGAGCTATTAGTTAACTAAAACCAAAAGAGTTAGTTGAAGAGCTAGAATAAGTATTTCCTGGTGAAGCTGGGAAATAGTCTGGGGAAGCTGGGATATAGTCCGGAAAGTTAGAGGAAAAAGCATCCTCAATATCGAAAGTAGGGTGGTTGGGAGAAGACATCACTCTATTAACAACCCAACGGTAAATAATATAAAGTTACTTTATATTATATTATAATAGTATATGTTACTTTTACATACTATTCGGGGTTGTGAGTGGCACGGAGGACTTTCTTGGATGAAAAGGAAAGAGAGTTATAGTTTAAGGTTTCAACTTTGTTCTCTATATCCGTGGCTCTCTATTACCAATTATAACCCCCTATTTTGACAAATAACAACAGCAGAAGTAAATCTTGGGTATTACTTCATAGTAAACAGTCATAATCATAGAGAAAACGGCCTCACTAAGAGGACGTTTTTGGGAAAATTTAGTTATCATTCATTTATTCATCAGAGTTTTACAAAAGAGAAGAGGTCCCAACATCTCAGAAATATAAAAGTTTTGAATGATAAAGTTTAGCCTCTTTAAGTCTGTGCTACTCCGTGCTCATGTGATGCTTTTAATTACCTAAGATAAAACATGCTAAAAAAGATCAACACAATGGTGAGTGAATTCATAGGTTTATGTTAATATAGTTTGAATACAAAGTACATAGTGGGTTATACAATGTTATACACCCATAAGTGTAATAATTGCAATGAGTACAATTATTATAGAAAACAATATTATTGCCCTAAGCTCATGACACCGAAGCCTTGAGAATAATCACAAGTAGTTTCCCCAACGGGTGCCTTTGCCAAACACCCCACATAGTGATTCAATGGAAAGTGAGTTGGTTTTCATGAAAGTATAGATACATCAACGGGGAAGTTCAGTTCCCCAATAGAGCTATTCAAGCCATTCGCGTTACTCCGAAAAGTAATTAACTGTTATGATAGTAAGGGGTCTTAATGGCACACAAAGTAAGGGACTTAGGCAATAATATTCAGGATAGCATATTTAGTTGAAAAAAACACTCGTTTCATGGTTTATAGCATGTATCCCCCTCGCGGGTTTATGAAAACATTAGAAGATTTAAAATGCGAGGCTATGAACTCACCTTAATAGGGAAATCTGATTGATGGCAAAAGTATATCAAGTGAAAGTAACGGCCTCGTCACGCAACCTGGGGTAATATGTCAAGTCTTAGTGTGATGGTTTATGTTTTAAAACTTCATAAAGTTTAACGTATTACTTTGATTTATTAATTTATGGAAATATTGTATCACTGTTCGGGCTATCATAATCCAGAGGCCATGTAGTATCATTTGAGGAGTCAGGGCACTTTAAATCGTAAACCCAGCAAACTCGTCAAAAAAAAATACCCAAATGAAACCACCTCACATGAAATTCCCTAGTAACGTGATACGATAAGATTTTAAGTTTCTTCAAAAGCTAGTCGATGATAAATTACGTTAATTATATAACGTAATTGTTTTATAATGCGTCGATCGATGATTAATAACGATAAATGTGTCGGGTTTTAATAAAATCGAGTCTTATAATATTAATATATATTTTTATAATTTATATAAAAATATTATATTTTATTTTTTTCAGAATACAAAAATGACAATATATACCCTTGGTTTATAAACTTTTACAAGTTTAGTCCTTTATATATAAAGTATATATAATTTAAACCTTTAACTTTGAAACTTGGCAAGATAGGTCCTTATAGTTATAACTTTAGGAATATGGCAGGATTAACCCTTGTACTTGTTAATTTCCAAATAGTTACGATATATACCCCTTGCATGGAAATGATTTACAAATCAAGTCCAAAAAGCTATGCATAAGCTTTATTTTTAGGGGTCAAATGATATTTGCAGGTTATACGCTGATTAGAATAAGCTAAAAATAAGATGTTCTAATAGAAAAAAAGTTTAGAAAAGGATTCGTTAGCTAGAAAATTAAAAGGGTCTTTTAGGGTTTTAATAAAAACGCATGGGTTTGTGGTTCAAGGGATCAAACAAGAGTTTATATAGGAATCTACAAGGCTAATAAAAATACTAAAAGATCATGAGGCTTTATTGAACAAGATTTTTCGAGCTTATTGAGCTAAAAAGGGTCCAAAATGGTTTTTAGGTTTCGTGTACACCTAGAAAATGACTTCAATGGCTTATTTCTCTTGATTTTAGCTTCATTTAATTTAGGGGACTTTATTTTGATCTCATTGGTCTTATTTAGAACTCCATTTGTGTGGTGATGAGTTTTTGAGGTGTGATTGAAAGAATGGAGGTCTTGGCTATTTATATAGGTTCGAAAACCTTGGTGCCCAAGTCTAAGACTTGGAGTATGGATCAAGGGTTGTAGAGTGATGACCAATGAAGCCTAGTAATGAGTATTAAAGGCTAGAAAAATAGATAAGCAAGGTGTAAAGGTGTGGAGGGGGTGCAATATTCCAAGGGAGACAAGGAGAAGGTATGGTGACAAGAAGCCTTGGTGGCCAAGGGAGGTGATGGAGGTGCTTGTAAGGTGCTTGGGTGGTTGCTTGAGGTGCTAAGCAAGCTAGCAAGGAGGTGACAAGGTGTGGTGGTAGCTAATTTGGTTTAAAATGGGTTTAAAATGAAACTAAAGGGGGTTGAGTTGGTTTTGGTTTCGGCTTAGGGTTTTTGGTCTTAATTCGAGTTAAGGTTAGCGTTTAGGATAGCTTAAGGTTTTGGATTAAGGTTTAGGATTTAAGATTAGGGTTTAGGATTAAGGTTTAAGGTTTAGGATTAAGGTTTACGGTTTAGTTTTAGGTTTAAAATGAAACTAGGGTTTTAGGGTTTCGTTTAGGGTTTTAGATTAGGGTTTTAGGATGATTTATGATTTAGGTTTAGGGTTTAGAGTTGTGCAGTGAGGTGTTTGTATGTGTGTTTAAAAGGTTGGTAAGATACCTAGAATGACATTTGGAGGACAAAATGGCCAAGTTTAATTTGTGCTTTTGGATTTTGTACATTGAGCTTAAAATGAGTTTACATTAACTGGGAGGGGAAATTTTATTTCAATGTTATGCATTGTAAATTGTATACAAGTCTTGAAGGCTTGTCACATTCATTTTATATTTGTATACATTACATATAATTACGGTTTTCAATAAAGTTAACGCGAATAATGTCTCTTGTGATATAACGTTGTAAATGTATGTTAAATAGAGAATCAGTTTGGTAAAAATGATATTAAGATATAGACTTGACATATTAGGATGTTTACATAATATAAACATAGATAGAATTGGCATAGGTAGGTTGCGTGAGCTCGTTTACTTTAGAGATGCAAGTTACGTTGCATAATGAGATAAAGCAAAATTTTCCCTAGAAAAAGGTGGTATATATATAGATGGATATTACAGTGCATCTAATTTAATATATAGATAATTACATTGATGAAAATTATGAGTTGTTATAAAAGATTTCTAGATTTTTGTGATGTCAAACTCTATGCCCTAGAACCTCCTTTTTTACACCAAGGACTCCTAGTCAATTTATAATATATTACTAAAACTTAGATTATTCTCAAAGATCTATTCTATAAATAATAGTCCTTATCTCATAAGTAGAATTTGATCTTAAGCAAATCTCTTATCTTTCAGCAGTTGTAATCTTTTAGCAGTTGTAACTTTGTACCAGTAGCATTAATTGTGTACAATCAGTAGTAACTACTTAGAATATTTTCTTCAATCTTCACCAACAGTACTAACTTTACTCTAGCAGTACTAACATATACTAGCAGTAGTAACTAGCAGTACTAATATACACTAGCAGTACTAAGTTACACTAGTAGTACTAAGTTACACTAGCAGTACTAACTATTTAGCATATTTTTTCATTAAGATTATTGAACAGCACTAAGTTTTACTTAGCAGCAGTAACACAAACCTTAGCAGTAGTAACTCCAAGATCATTAAGAAGTCTTTTAATCCTAACAATCCTCCCCGAAACTTGACATTCTTCTTCAGAATTCCTTTCCCCAAAGGTTTTTCTTTTATATTGAACTTCATTCAACACCAGATGATGCTTCCAAACACTTCATAATTCTTGGAGCTTTTTTGTGAGAAGTTTAAGAGAGCTGATAAAACACATTTCATTCCAATGATCAGCTTAGCAGCCCTTCTATTTAGCATATAGGATTGTAGGTGCTGATGTAGAGGATCAGCTCTTTTTAACAACATATGATTGTAACACATTTTGTTATTTAATACTTTCTTGTTCCAGCTCAGTGTCTGCTCTCTTTGAACTGCTCTCTTATGCTATCTCTACTTCAGCTCTTACTTCACTGCCTTCCACCAATTCTGTTTCCATATCTACAAATGTGTTTACCCTTTTCATAGCTTTGTCAAATAACTTCTAAATATCATCAAAGCTTTTGTTCTTCAACTGATTGTTCTTGTATACAGCCATGTTTTTCAGATAAGTAGACATTGTATTTCTCTTTTGAGCTTTAGTTGGTGCTTTGTTCCTCTTTTCTTGAGCTCTCGTTGCTGCAAAGTGTTTCTTTCTTGCTTCTAAGAGTTGTACAAACAACTTGGACTTCTCTTTAATACTCAACTCCTCTTGTTCTTCTGCTTGCATTTGTTGAGCCATTTGATAATCAAATCCTTATCAGCATTTACATTGCTCATTATCCTATGAAACAATGTTGGCTTCTTTAATTTGTTGAGATTTTTCTCTGGCAAGCCTTTCTTTTTCTTCTTTTTTAGCTTATAGCTTGAAGGCAAGTTCTTCAAATAATTTTATCAAGCATCAATTGATCTTTCTTTGACAATTTCTTCACAGGTTCTGGTTCAACCATTTTGCCTTTACCTTTATCCTGAACATTGAGTTGTGATGGTTGTTGTGAAGAAACTGTTGGTGTAGGTACTTGCTCTTATTCATGAATAACAAGCCCTTTAGCCTTGGGTCTTGTGCTAGCAGTTGTAACTATTGTAGCAGCAGTTGTTGTTGTAATTGTACCCTGCTCTGGTCCTTGTAACATAACCTTGTCAGCTTTGGGTTTTGCACTTTTTAAAGCTACAAGTGCTTGAGCTAAAGTAACTTCATCAACGCTTAAGTTCGCATCTTTTGAAGCAACTTCAGTTTCAACAACCACCTCATCACCAACTAAGTCATGTACTCCAAACATATCTGTATCAGCATCCAAAATGCAGTATAATAAGTTAATTCCCTGACATCAAGCATCAATATCAACTATCCTCCCCTGTTTAGATGCATCCTCCTCACTTAAACCTTTATCTTCAGAGGATTCAACTCTTCTAGATAAACCAACATTGTATAATCTTTTAAGCCCATGAGTTTTTGACCCTCCTTTCTTCTCTAGTCTCTTCCTTTTCAAACTTGTAATCTCCTGAGCTTGAGAGGTCTTAGTTTTCTCTAGATCAATAACTCTATTTTGCAAATTGGTACATAATTCCATCAATTCCTTTAGCTTCAGACTATCCTCACCACTTCAAAGTGTGTTACCTCTTGCGAGCAATGGATCATTAGAAAGTTTAGATACACTCTCAAACCCAGTTTGAGCAATAGTGTCTCCTATGGTTTCTTGGTGCCTGGGACCACTACCTAAACTAGTTCCTAAGGAACTTGGTTCATTAAGTGTTTCCTTGGATTGGGTCTTTATGTGTTAACCCTATCTGCTCTGCATCTAAGCTAGTAGCAGTAGTGGTAGCCCTTTCCAAATTGTCATCCATCTCCTCATAGACAACCTCATCTTCAACATTTTCTATAGGACCACTAGGCTGAGGTACCTCAGTGTCCTTTCTCTTTGGCTTCCTAGGTTTTTGTTTCTTTGAAGGTTGAGATGTTGATGGTTGAATAATGTAAAGGGTGTTGTGATGAGGATCTAGTAGTTTGCTGAACCTTCACCCATTTCTTCTTGAGCTTGTACCATCATTGTTGGAAATAAGGGTGTTTCTCTTCTAGAAAAGCCTTTCCCTACCCTTCTCATGTTTCCAAAAATCTTCTTAGTGTGAGAGGGTTTTGTTATATAGTTTGTAACTAAATCCTTTTATGATTTGCACCATTCCTTCCAGTTATATTCTTCAAAACACTTGGACAAATCTTGGATCATCAAGATTTACTAGACACATCTCCAAGTTCTTTACCTACTTTCAAAAATGTCTTTTGAAGTTGAACTTCTGGTTTGTAGCTAAACAAATAATTAAAGAAGCCATAGTGCTACTAAATTCATTCCATGTAGTAGTCTTAGCACTTAGGCATTACAAAATGGTATAAATAAGGAATTTCCATTGAGGAGAAAAGAATTCCTTATAGAATGTAAGCTTCTGTAAAAGTTTTTCATACCCCATCCTTGTAAGTTCTTCAAAAATGGTAGCATTTGGCAAGCAATCCGTACCTTCCTCATCATTCAGTTAAAGGTCACGTCTAACAGATGCTTCAGTAATGATTATCTTCTTCCCATCCACTAGGGCTTGTAACTGTACTTTCCCATTGATAGTTTTCACCTTGACAGTAGCCCAGAATTGTTTAATGCACGAACTATAGATAGTGGGATTGATTGTTAGTACATATCTTATAGGGTTTGCATTCAGAAAATCCACTATCTGCTCAAACCCTTCACTTTCAGCAGGTTTAGACAAAAACGTGACCAAATTGTGAGTATCAGCAAATTGTAGGGTCGTCATTGTGTTGGGTTTTGATGATGAATAATGAAATTGAGTTAGGGTTTGTGATTAGAGAGTATATGATTGAATGAAAACGATTAAATGAGTGATTGAAACCCTTAATCAAAGTATTTATGAAAATACCCTCAACAACATTAACGTTCACCAGCAGTTGTAAGTTATGCCTAGCAGCATTAACTTTCAACAGCAGCAGTAAGTTTAGGCCTAGCAGCATTAATTTCACAGCTAAGTAGTCAGTTATGCCTAGCATCCATTAACTTTTCACAGCAATAGTAAAGTTATTGCATGTGCAGCAAGCATTAACTTTGAGTTACCAACATTAACTCCAATTCCATTCCAAACACTCTCTGTTTTTAATATATTTAACTCTTTTTTTGTTTTTCAACTCACAAATTCTCTCAATACTTTTAGTCACCAAATCACTCTTTTTATTTTTACACATCTCTCTTTCTGTTTTTATTCTCACCAACTCTCTCAATTCTTTTTCTCACAATTTTCATAATGTTAATTATACCAGCAGTATTAAGTATAACTAAGAGCATTAACTTAGCCGTATTAAGTATAACTTAGTGCTCTAATTATACTTACAGCAAAACTTTTCAATGCCGATGGGGGGGGGGGGAAAATAACAGTACTTTAATTCATACAAAACTCTACAAAAACATAAAGAGATAAAAGATTTTAAGGATTTAACCATCCAATACTAGCAATCAAATATTGAAACCTACTTACATCAAAAGCTTTTGTAAGTAAATCTGCAACATTCTTGTCAGTATGGATTTTAACCATATGAATCAACTTCTTTTCATTGCAATCCTTAATAAAGTGATGTCTAATCTCTATATGCTTTGTTTTTTAATGAAAAACAAGATTTTTTAATTATGCACATAGTATTGTTATTATCAATAAAGGTTTTGGTATGCATGCATAAAGTTATACCCATAATCAAGCAATTGATTTTGAATCCAAAGCACTTGGCCACAACAACTTAAAGCAGCTACATATTTAGCCTCTGTTGTGGAATTAGCAACCACAGTCTGCTTCTTGCACTGCCATGAAACCAATCTACACCCAAGAATATAACAACCTCCTGTTGTAGACTTCCTATCCAAGCTTGCTCTAGTATAATCACAATCAGTGTATGCTACCAAATCAAAAGGTGAATCTTTTGGATACCAAAGGCCTAATTTATGTTGACCTTTTAAGTATCTAAAAATTCTTTTCACAACATAAAGATGTGACACTTTTGGGTTGACTTGGTATCTTACACATGCACACATTGTAAACATAATATCAAGTCTTGAAGAGGTAAGATACATCAATGAACCAATCATTGATCTATATAAATGAACATCCACTTCTTCACCATCTTCATCCTTGAGCAAAGGATTTTGAGTTTCCATAGGTGTGCTTGCTGTCTTGATATTAGTAAAACCAAATTTCTTCAAAATCTCAGTCACATACTTATCTTGACTGATAAAAATCCCATCTTCCTTCTGCTTTACTTGCAGTCCTAAGAAGAATGTGAGTTCACCTATAGAACTCATCTGAAACTTCTTATGCATCATCTTGTTAAACTTTATGCATAATGACTTCTTTGTAGAGCCAAATATGATATCATCTACATACACTTGAACTAACAGAATATCACCTTTTTCTCTTCTGATAAACCAAGTCTAGTCTATCTTTCCTCTCTTAAACCCATTGTTTAACAAATAAGTTGACAAGGTTTCATACCAAGCTCTGGGAGCTTGATGCAGTCCATAAAGTGCCTTTTCTACTTTGTATACTCTATCAGGGAAGTCTGGATCTTCAAATACTGGTGGTTAACAAACATAGACTTCCTCTTTAATCTTACCATTAAGAAAAGAACTATTGACATCCATCTGGTACACCACAATGTCTTTAAATGAGGCATAGGTTAAGAATAGCCTAATTGCTTCAATTCTGGCAACAAGAGCAAAGACTTCATCATAATCAATCCCTTCTTCTTATGTGTACCCTTGAGCAACCAACCTTGATTTGTTCTTTATCACAATGCCTCTTTTATCCTTCTTGTTCCTGAAGACCCATTTAGTGCCAATAGCCCTTTTGCCATTTGGTAAATCTACCAAGGTCCAAACCTTTTGTAATTTGAATTGTAGAAGCTCATCCTGCATAGCTTCTATAAAGCTTGGATCCTTCAAAGCATGAATTACTTTTTGGGTTCTTCTTGTGATAGAAAGCAAGCAAATAAGCAATTTTGAAAGTCTTTATGGTTTGTTCTTTGTTGAACTAAACTAAACACACCATGTTCTTCCAAATTCTTTGTCATTCTTCTTGTTTAGGGTGCAGAATTCAAGTCTCTAATAATTTGTTCAACTAGATGATCTTTCTGTATTCTTGTAGTTGGAATAGGACTGACAGGCATAAATGTATTCAAATTGTTCGTGTCAGCCTCTGCACCAATATCTTCATAATCATATGAATACACAATATATTTCAATTCAGGCATATTTGGATCATCTGGAAGTTCAATGCTTGTTTTTGCACCAACAACATTAACTTCTATGCCAACAGTATTAACAGTTGAACTAACAGCGTTAGCATTATTTGTGTTGTTTCCATCACCAGCAGTATTAATATTGTTAGTGTTGTTAACTCTATCATCCTCATTACTTGGATCACCACCTTCTTTTCCTGGTTCTTTAGTAACCTTCTTTTTATTATCTCCTCAAGGATTAAATCCAGCATCAGGAGAACTCTTTGAATTTTTAGAGAGTAGTAGATCAACAGGCCACAATGGTAGCAGAATGTAATCTTTACCAGGTACTATCTCCCTTCTAGCTTTACCTGCATCATCACATGCTTTTGTACTTGCATTACCATTAGACTAATTTCCTGTAACAACTGGCTTATAATTCATTGA
>BQNB010111396.1:11524-22358 GCA_026074375.1 Tanacetum coccineum | reverse complement strand
CCGACTTAAAGAAAAATATAAAATACAAGTTTTACGTTAAAACAAAACTCAAAGTTTTGACCACTATATAGTATTTTGCATTTATCACTTACTTAAGTTAAGAGTTAAGTCTTGGAAGTTTCTTTAAAAAAAAGTAGACTCAATTATCTTTAAAATGGCAGGTGGCACGACTTCTACGGACTTACAATTGATTTTATATGATTTTTCGAAGTTTTCCAAATTCTGCTGAAACAAACAGACTACCCCCATAAAGGTGACGGCTCCCAGATATATTTGGGGGCCGCCCTAACATTTACGGGACCGCCACCAGAGACCCCAAAATACATTTTTTTTAAATCATTTGGTGACTTAATGGAAAGGCCTAGGACTTCAGAAAGTTGTTTCAGCACATAAAATACGTGTTTTAGACTCCATTTTTACACTTATGACCAGAAAAAAATATTGACAATTTACATAATACTAATCATCGTGAAACAGTGCCGGGCTTCCACTTTGGGCCTGGGTTCGGTTACTGTTCATCTTCCCAAAAAAAAAAACGCATGGACTCGGTTACTGTTCATCGCCCAAAAAAAAAACTTTATAATCCCCCCTTTCTTTGGCCAAAAATAAGAATTTTTTTTACGGGACGTACTCTCATTTTTAACTATTTACGACTTTCTATCGGCCTGGGCAATTTTTTTCCCTTTATTGAAAAAAAAGGAAAACCCTATATCAGGCATTATACCATATATCATTAAAAATAAACCCGCACAAAATACAATAAGAAAAAAAAATGCCCGCAGTAACGCGCGATTGTCATTTAATATAAGAAAAAAAAACAAATATTAAACATGAAACCGAAAAAATAAACCCGATAAAAAAAATTAATGCCCCACAACAACGCGCGAAAAACTAACGCCCGCAGCAACGCGCGAGTAATCTTGCTTGTTCCAAACACATTTTAGAAGATTTTCCTTCAAGCTATTATACAAAGTATGTCTAACAACAAAATTAGTACGAATCAAGCAACAAAACACTTTGCATATTTAATCCCCCTTCACGGGTAATTTGATACATGGATCGTACTCTATTTTAAAAATCATTTGTTTTGAAAACTAGAGCGACGTGGCTCCTGATACCAATTGTGGAAACCGTAGAGAGGGGGGGGGGGGTGAATACGTTTTCATTAAAAAACTTTAGACTAGTCACTACAAAAATTACATCACTCTTCTACCGGCGGTCCCATATATATATGGGGGCCGCCTGATTTATGGGACCGCCTCCAAAAGAGGTTTTCGGACTAGATCTTTTGTATAAAATCACTAACCAAGTTTGACGTAATATGAGAAGTGTCGATAACGGATTTACTAGCGCACATTCTACCAATATATCCACACTCACAATATTTACAACAAAGAGCTACACAACCATGACTAACACAACATACACAACAATTCACACAATCATAAGCACAATGCAAGTGTAAAAGTAAAGCGATAAATGTAAAGACATAAGTAAAGAGAAAGGTAAAAGAAAATGCAAACCGACACGATGATTTATAGTGGTTCGGTCACGAAGCTCCTCTTCTCCCTACTCTACTCCTCGAGTATCCAACTCGAGAGTTACTTCACTAATCAACAAGCTCCCTTTCGGCGAAGAAAACCTTATACCAATGCTTACATTATTTTCTGACACTAAGCTAGATGTCGAGTCCTTTTTCGGGTACAACCAAACCCGTTATGT
Organism: Tanacetum coccineum; assembly: GCA_026074375.1. NCBI lineage: Eukaryota > Viridiplantae > Streptophyta > Magnoliopsida > Asterales > Asteraceae > Tanacetum > Tanacetum coccineum. The sequence goes on along the minus strand of BQNB010111396.1, from coordinate 20,636 downwards.
TTTATGACCGTACATAACAAACCTTGTATTTTATTGCCTAAACACATAAACCGTGTTGCTTACATTATTTTCTGACACTAAGCTAGATGTCGAGTCTTAATCTTAGCTAGAACCAATCTACCACATCACCAATGTATTTTAAGGCCTAAAATACTAACCAACCCACAATTAACCCATCCAAATATATACATCATTTGGATCTACACACTACTAAAGATTGGAAGACATGGACTCGATCTATATGTAACAAATGTTACAAATGGACTAACTAGACTACATAACTTCAGATCTTGAAGATGACCGAAGTTCTTCTCTTGCATTTGAGGAAAGGAGGAAAAGATAGAAGATTTGATCATATTTAAACAAGATTAACCAAGTTGAATGATCAATGATTCAGAGAGATTTAGTGAGATTTAGAGAGAGAAAGAACTGAAAGAAAATCATGCAAAAGGGTTGTGAAAATAGGTTTAGTGGGGGGGTGGGAAGGGGGGGTGGGGGGAGTGACCCACTATTTAATAAGGAGCTGAAAAACTATCTGTCAGGAAATGGTGGTCCTAGATATATTAGGGGGCCGCTAAATATTTAAGGGGGTCGCCAACCGAATTAAGGGACCACCCTGACAAACGCTCCTGTTTTTGTCTTTTTGTGGTGACAAACTTGTCTGGTGAGAAGTGACACTTTATTTTTAGGGGTGAAATGACGAAAGATTTGTTAAATATAAGGATAATTACCAAATCAAACATTCTTTATAATTCAAAAATAATTTTTCTAAATAATTTTTGAGAAATAGTTTTGTTATATTTATAAAAATATAAAGTCTAAGACAAAAATTTATTTCTTTGATCATCCTACAAGTTTAATATTATTTGTACATACCTTATGTGATTTATGTCGGGTGCAAACAAATATCGGTGTTGATGTAGACTTGAGACGTCGAGAGATGTAGATGCAAGTATGCATTAATAATTTGTGATTACGAGTAACTTGCGCACTTTATGTTACATATTACAAGTCACATGTTTATCATCACTAAAACATAAAGAGATCGTATAGATTAAATATCGTAATATTTGCACTAACAATCTCACCCTTTTTGATGATGACAAACTATGTAAACTATAACACATAGTAAAGTTTAAAAGTTACTCATTTACACTCCCTTCTCCCCATTTTGTCGAAGCAAAAAGGTATTATGTGGATATGAGAAGAAGATATAAGAACATGGTATGTGCTCCGGGTATATACATTGGAGGAATGAGAAGAAGATAGGTGCTCCGAGTATATAGGTTTGAGGAGAGGATATGAAAAATAAGGGTGAAGGTGATTGTGTGTTTCTTAGATAGTTTAGAAAAGGTCATGAGAGGTGAGAAGTAGGCAAGACAAGAGGGTAGGTACTTCGAGTGTATAGGTTGAAGGAATGAGGAAAAGGTAGATGATCCAAGTATATTGGTTGAGACTGAGAAGACAACATTATAAGTTTAGTTTGAGTGGGTTTTGTGTTTCTTGGATAATTTAGAACGAGGGAAGAGAAATGAAGGAATGTGAGATTAAAAAAAAAAGAAAGGTGGTACTTCAAGTATATAAGTTGAAGGTATGAGAAAAGGACCTTAAGATTGAGGGTGATTTTGAAGTGGAGGAGGTGAAGTATTTGGATGTAATGAATGAATTCATTCATCGTAGTAGATAATTCCCTAATCATCTCCTATAAAGGTGACTTGCATCATCCTAGTGAAGGGTCTTCTATCATCATGTGTTTAACCCAACTCCATGCTTTTACCCTTATATCTCCAGCTCCCCATTCTTATTAGATTCCTATATTAATTACATTCCGTGTAAAATTAACACCAAGTCCATGGATCAAATAAATTACCATCGATGCTCAAGAAGTTCAATACGATTTAAATGAGTAGAATACTTGCAAGTTCTCCTCGTTGGTGTATGCTCCCCCTTGGTGTATGCTTCCCCTTGTTTGGGGCACCAAGGAATCAAGATATAGATGTGTGTTACAAAAAAAAGTTAGTAGACAAGTGCATATATATATATATATATATAGCAAGATATTAGCATGGAACTAGAAATGCACATTTAGATGTTTTTATTCTAAAATATGACACCTTGAAAAAGAATTAGAAACTAGACGCATGCAACTATTATTTCAAAATCAACAACCTAAATGATTAAAATAAAAAGACTCGAGACGTATGTCTAATGACTAAGATTCGATCGAACTTTAATAAACGAGAATGAGATTCATTTATTTGGTGACACAAAAATATTCCGATACTGACTTATAAAGTATATTAAAGACAACTTAATATCTCGGTGAAATATGCCAAAATATATATTTTAAAGGGATAAAAGGGAAAATAAGATAAGGATTAAGACGATATGCTCTTGGATGAGAATGAAAATGATTCCATAGAGCCGAAAAGTGAGGAAGGACGAGAGAGACTAAAGGAGGAACGTGTTGATGAGAGGTTGTTAGAAAAGACTAATATATCCATTACACTAACAATTGATGTGCAAGTGATCCTATCGAGACAAAGGTAGTTGAGTGGGAATTCAAAGGTTTGTTTGGTGTTTTGTTGGTTGACAATGTTGAGGAATAAATGTGGGTATGTAAAATGAGATGGTAGTTCTTTCATAGTGGAAGAATAATGAGAGATTCAACAATGTGGTGACTCAATAACACTTGAAGATTGAATATCTTCTTTATGTTCTTCACTTTCTAGAAAGTGGCAAGTTTAGCGAAGGAGTGACATTTGTATTTCGCAAATTACTATAAATATTTCGGATGAAATAATAAGTTAGGAGAAGATATAAGAGGAGTTTTACTAGTAACAAGACGAATAAAAAGTAAGAAACGTTTAAGAACTAGAGGAAATGTAGAGGAGACAATACTTATTAGAAGTGAAAAAGAACGTTTAGAAGTGAGAAGAAACGTCGAAAGTAAAAGGACTATTATAAGTGAGACGACTATCCAAAGTGAGAAGATTATTGAGAAAGAGAGGAACCGTTTAGAAGTGAAAAGACCATTCGAGGTGAGAAAAGACGTTTACGAGAAGTGAGGACCAAGATGTGAGGAGGATTTTGAAAGTATACGATTGTAATAGATTGTATTTTGAGAATGAACCGCATTTTGATTATGAATTCACTGTCTATTAACGACATAAGCAATGATGCTTGTGAGTGTTAGGATGTGAGGATGACCCATTGATCTATAAAGAGATATTGGGCATAGGTTTGGGTGTAGGAAAGACGTCAGCTCTTAGCAGTAGAAAAGAGAGAGGGTGAGTTCATTTAATGATTTGAAAAGAAATCACAGATATCTCAAGCCTGCTACCAGCGGTCCCAGATATATCTGGGTGCCGCCAGAATAGATCTGGGGGCCGCCGGACCGCCAACAGGAAAGGAGTTTAGGGCTTGACGAATTTTGTGAAAGGAGTGACATTTTAATTTGCATTTCGCTAATTAAAAATACTCAAAGTACTTCGGATGAAGTAGTTAAGTTTGCCACGACGCATGGAATAGAGAATAGACCTAGAATCGCGACTAGTAGAAAAAGAGAAAGATTTACGGAATGATGTACCCATTCTAGTCTAGACCTAGACAAAGACAATTTAACGATTCGCGGTTAAGGGGTAAAGAAATAATGTCGACGATGTTATCTTCAGACGCAACATATTCGAATGAAGATGTTTCCATTTGAACATTGTCCCGAAGGAAATGGTGATGTATCTTTGGTGTGTTTCTTACGTGATAATAATAATAATAATAATAATAATAATAATATTAATAATAATAATAAAAATAATAAAGAAGAAAACAAACAAAGGTAAAGGCGACGAGCTTGACAATATCAAGACGGATGGTGGTCTTCTCAAGTATTGTGAATGTTCATAAAACAATCTCATGACGAGGTATAAGGTTACCTTAAAGGTGATAGCGGAAATAGTAGAGGAAAGAGATTATCCATCTCTATGGTTGTAGAGGCGAGGTTAAGTGAGAAGGAAGAGGTGTGATCGAAAGATAAAGAGTGCTTTCATCAAAGAGAAAGAATGTTTTCGTCAAAGAGAAAGATTTTTTCGTTGAAGAGAAGAGGAGTTGTCGTCGAAAAGAAAAGGAGAGCGTTTTAACTAATGTTGTTAAAAGGCTTGAATAGGGATTTTCGGATATGACCTTTAACGTTTGCGATTGCAAGTTAAAGATACTTGAATATCTCGGATGAAATATTTAAGTTGTCAAACCTACTTGGAAGGGTATTAGATTTGCATCTAACTTTTCCGTGACAAAGAGTGGATTATTTGGAAGAAAGGGAGATGGTGATTAAAGAAATGTGTGAAGGAAGACTCTAGAAGATTTAAGACTATTTTATGACTCTTTTGAAAATTTTATAGTGACCCGGACGCGAAGAAAGATATTCTAGTGTGAGAAAATATATACATAGATGTATAAGACATATAGATATAAGCATGCAAGTTTATCTAAGCATGCATCAACACAATAATCAACAAGTTTAATGTGTAAGACTGTATGACATCTAAACCTTATTTATCATACATTAACCTAACATAGTGTAGGTGCACAATTAACATGTAAGTTATGTAAGATGACGCAAACAAAACATGATAATTTTAAATGTAATCATCATGTAAAACATGTTAGCCTTTAACATTTAGGAGCATGTATCATTTAGATAAACTAAGAGAGTAATTTATATCTAAATTGCTTAGAAAAAGACAAACCCCTTTAAATAGACATGCATTTAGTATGATATCAATGAATTGGTTAATCCTCAAATAATCATTAAGTCATATAATTTGAGCATCAAACAGGAGCAAGTTATCATCTTGATGCTTCAAAGCAAATATGTGAGGTGCATTTTGTCTAGTTTTACTAAGGAGAAATCTAATTTCTACTTGCTTAGTGTGCACTCCTAATGAGATACAAAGTCTATCGATGTATACTATCATTAGGCATATTTAGGAAGAGCCATTTAATCAAATTAGAGAATGAATATGAGAGTATCACTAGTGGTGCTCAATTCAGGCTAAACATGACCATTTTTACGGGTTATACCACGAACCCAACTTCACTCTTAGAAGCAATTTAACCGTTAGGTCAAATTGAATTTCTTAGTGCAATAGATTCTCCAGTAGTCATTCTCATGTTAGGTAAAATATAATTCCTAGATTTGCCTAATAAAGTGTAACAAAGATAAAATTTGTATTATCTTTTCATAGAGGGCCTAACATGACTCAACTAACATGCTTTAATTTCAGTTCGCATAATCCTAATCAAGATGCGTGGAATTCTAAGGTTAAATGAGAGAGCAAGCAAGTTGTTGAAGGTATAAGAGAGAATGAGTCATCTAGGACCTAGGAGTATGCTTAAGAGTGACAATGTGTAATGCTCTACAATGAAAGTGTTCAAAGAATGCACCTTTGCATGTCTTTTATGAAAGAAATCTAATTAAGATTATTTACCTCAATAGATCTTGTGTTTGTTTCTTTGCAGAAATAAATGATGATTAACTAAAGTTTAGTTACATGTATGTTAGAATTATAAGCAAGAGATTGACAAGAGGAAGATATTTAAATCTAATGCCATAGGGCGTATCTACCTAAATCAAAGATGAATCTAGGACGAAGGATCCATCGATCCGTGGAGGTGCCAAATTTGGGGAAGGATCATTTTTCTATTATTTGGGAGATGGTGTTGATATTAGGTTATCAAGAGAAGCTTATATAAGTAATAAGGGTTCTTGGTTTGATTTTTTGGAAATGACATCCAAGTCTTGCTCATCAAGTTGGAGTACTTATGAGTTTCCTGATGGTATTTTATAAGTTGTCAATCCTACTCAGAGTGTGTTAAGTTTAGCATGAATAATTTAACCATAGCTAATAACATAAACATTTGAACATTTTAGACTCAATGTGACATCATTATTGCAAGTGTGAGTTACAATCTGATGACTAATCTTGTTGTCTTACAATCGACTTCGTGATTTCATGTAATAACCGAGGATGGTTAAACATGTAGACACCAAAAAATATCTATGGTCATTTGATTGATATTTTCGTGATCTAGATAATCCTAGTCTCGATTTCATGTTCACATTCTAATTTTGTAATTAGATTGAATGATGAGATTGATTATCGTTTGAATAATAATCATCTTCATATTCAAAATCCTCTTACGATCACCTATTGAAAGAAAGAACAAAAATGCTTTATGGAATATGTTCAATTCTTCCTGATCCTAACCTTAGATGGTTAAAGGGTTCTCAGTTGGTGAAGAAGAAATATTATGCTTATTTGATAAAGTAAAAGAGTTTTGATGAGAAGATAGTTTGAATTTTGAGTTGTGCTTTTGAAATGTTTGAGCAAGGTTACATATGTTGTGCATTTGCTCATGTTTGGCTTTTCGGAAATGATGACTTTACCAATTGCATTGCAAGGTAAATTACTTAATATTTTTGACAAAACTATTCAGTCGTTCAATCCTCTTCATTGGTATTTTATGCATAAATTTTCCAAATATTATAGGAACAAACTATTGGACAAGTAATACTAATATGACATCATCTACACAGTGTGAGTATGAGTCCGATGGAATATTGGGGGGGGGGGGGGGGGGGGGGGGGGGGGGGGGGGGGGGGGGTATATTAAAAAAACATTTATTCTTATCATCTTAGAAAGGGATTTCGTTATTTCATATCAATCGAGTGTGTTGATTTTTGTAGGTTAAGATATATCTCTTGTTTATATTTTGATATAATCTAAAAGCTAGACAAATAATAATTGATTTCTGTTCCATACTCACAAATCTGTCAATTAGATTCGATAATAACATCAATCATAGTTTGAATAATGAGTTGTTGTATATTTAAAATCTTTCTTGACCCTCACAAACACTCTTTTAAAAGAAGACAAATAAATATTTTCATAGTGTGTTCCACTAATCCTAAGACTAGTTGTAAGTGTGAGGTTGATGAATAATGACAAGTTAATTTCTTACTTCAAAGATGTCCATATATTTGCTGTGCAAATAACTATTTGGTTTGATATGTTATAGTATGCATAGTTTTTGATGTTTTATGAGTATATTAAATGATTTTCCTTAACCAATTTTTTACTACACACATCTTTTGTAAAAATACTATACGATATATAAAAGAATATAATTATGTGTGTGTTAGAACAATGCAAGCACAAGCAAAGTTTAAAAAATATATTTTCTTTTACTTAATTACCAATGTATTAATACAATTTATTATTTTGTTAAACCAACCTGAGGTCAAACAACGTAAAATGATGAAAATATTTAGACATTTTTGTATGAAAGAGAGGATAAATGAGTAAGAAATAATTTAAGAGGGGTTTTAACATAAGATTCTTAGGACAAGTTATTTTTCCACACACTGACAAACTATTAAATCTCTCATTTCTAAGTGGGTTACTCACTCAAAATGATCTAAAAGATGGTTATTAACACATATAAAATATAGTGATCTATGCCTATATGCAATGCACAAACAATTTTGCAACTTAACGCAAGAAATCTAGCATAATTCCTATTAGGCATAATCTGAAAACTAGTAACATACAAGTAGCATACATGGCACATGTGTTTGGATATATAATTATCTCACTAAATATAATGTATTACTTATTAATATCTATAAACCAACTTAAACAAAAGTAAACCACACATAATCATCTAGTAACACTTTAGGATATTCGTCGTTGTTTTGTGTATTATATATAACAAGAAATAACTTACTTGATTTGAATTTGAAATAAAAGATTCCGTCCCCATTATCAAAGAAATAATTAAGATCAATCTTTTGCAAGGACAAATACAACTATTTTCAAAGATATATCAAATTAAGAACTGCCCGACTCCAAGGAAAATGTAAAAATACAATTTTTTTACGTTAAAACGAACCAAAGTTTTGACTCATTATGTAGTATTCTGCATTTTTGACTTATTAATTTAGAATGAATACTTGGAAGTGTTTTTAAATGAAAGTAAAATCAATTATCTTCGAAAATGAACGGGTGACCACTGACTTCTAACGACTTACTTTGAATTTATATGATTTTTCGAAGTTTGCCAAAATCTGCTAAAACAAACAGATGGCCCCCATAAAGGTAACGACCCCCAAATATATTTGGGGGCCGCCCTAACAATTTATTTACCTTGCCACCAGTGACCCCAAAGCAAGTTTTTTGTTGAAAATCATTGGTGACTTAACTATAGAACAAGGACTTTAAAAAGTTTGACTCTAGCACATAAATTTCGTTTTTAGATATCATTTTCTACTCTTATGACTAGACAAACATAAGTTGCACTTTCCAAGTTCTTTTTGAGAAAATTTTTCCTTCAGCTTGTATACAAAGTATATTAAATAAAAAAACTATACGAATCAAAAACAAAACACTTTCATATTTTAATCCCCTTTACATTTATTGATTATTTCTAGTCTACGCGGCTTATCTTTAAAAGTAAACATTAAAAGTAAACGCGTATCGGACTAAAATAAATAGTGATCATTAACATAGTCGTACAATGACACGAAAATGAGAAATGTTACATTTTGTATCAATTATTAAATCACTCTCTGTCGGTGGTCCCATAAATATATGGGGGTCGCCTAGTACATCAGGGGGGCGCCCTATTTAAATGGACCGCCTCCAGAAGAGGTTTTAGGACTAGATCATTTGTATCAAATCACCAATCAAGTTTGACGCAATATGAGAAGTGTCGATAATGGATTTACAATTACTAGCGCATATTCTACCAATATATCCACACTCACAATATTTACAACAAAGAGCTACACAACCATGACTAACACAACATACACAACAATTCACATAATAATAAGCACAATGCAAGTGTAAAAGTAAAGCGATAAATATAAAGACATAAGTAAAGGGAAAGGTAAAAGAAAATGCAAACCGACACGATGATTTATAGTGGTTCGATCATGAAGCTCCTTTTCGCCCTACTCCACTCCTTGAGTATCCAACTCGAGAGTTACTTCACTAATCAACAAGCTCCCTTTCGGCAGAGAAAACCTTATACCGATGTTTACATTATTTTC
>BQNB010111395.1:0-22358 GCA_026074375.1 Tanacetum coccineum | reverse complement strand
GAACGCGTAAAACTCTAAAAATAAATAATGGAATTTATTAAAGTTGTAAATAACCTGAAAATGAGAAATGTTACAAAATAAATCCAATTCCTGATCCTGGCCCAAACTAATAACCAAGCCTAAACTTCATACCCATGTCCAATATCCATTTATAAACCTAAGGTCAAACACGGGTCAGTGTGTAGTCAAAATAAGATGTACTGTACATCTTCTCCACTTTTCCCTCCATCATTTCACCCAGGGTAAATCCTCACTCCCTCACATGCTCGTATGCTTATAGAGAGAGTCCTGACACCCCTGACTCCTATTTTACCCATGCTGGCGATCCCACGGCATACTATTGATGGATTTAACGTGTAAGAGATCCAAGGGTGGAAAGAGATGATTAAAAGATCAAGGGACAGGATTGATTGAAGATGGGGGAGCGTCCTAAGGGCTAGAAGCACTACTAGAGAATGTGAAATAGAGCCCCCTTAATAGAGCCCACTTTTAGTGAAAAAGGGGCTCTAAAAGGATCCCTTGTTCTAAAAATGGGTATAAAGCCATGTTTTCTATTATAAAACCGGGCTGTATGATTAAAAACATTAAAGCTGTGTTTACAACCATCAAACCGGGCTCTATTCCTCGTATAGAGCCATGTTTTCTTTTACAAAACCGGGCTCTATCTTCTCTTTATTTTTTTATCAAATGTTGTATAACTTGGCGGTTCTTCAAAATGAAAACGAAAAAACTTAAATCTTTTGGGCGCCATATCTCCCTCCCCGATTTTCAGTACATTCACAAAACCCTAAACTTTTTCCCCCTCCTCACTTTCACAACCCCAAACCCTCTAACCTTCTCTGCAGCATAACACCACCACTTAATCAACGTAGCACACCATTGCCGTCACAAGCCACGTTACCATGCCTGCAACAGACTAATCAAATTAGGAGGTACGAATCTGCTACAATTGATGTTGTTCTTCAATTAACCTTTTTAATATCTTATTAATGTTGTTGTCAAGCTTGATTTTGGATTAAGTGGTGTTTGCGTATACGTTTTTTGTGTTGTTAGGTAATAAACTCTTGATTTTGGAATGAAATTGTTGAAATTAATTTTCTTTTAAGCTTTGTATGTAAAACTTGGTCCAAATGATGAAGCATCAGGTCATCGAAATAGCTTATGGATTTGATTAGGATGATAATTAACCTATACAAGTTATTAGGCCACTAATAAATCCATAATGCATCGATGTCTGATGTCGCAGCTATTGGAGGAGAGGAGGAGGCTAAATGGCAATGCTGCACCATACTAATAGTTTACTATAGGCAGAGGCCAAATGGTGTTTGTCAGAATATATTACCTTATCGCCATTAATAATATCCGCACTTCTTTTCCATTAAGTTTTGAGTGCTATTATGTTACACATACTAAATTTCCCAGGTAAATTAAATAACTTATATACTATCACAGTAAGTTTGTCACTTTCGGGAAATTTATGAAAAGAAATGGTTTTCCAACAAGGAAGGTTCATTTCAAAGGGACGGTTTTCGATAGTAACAATGCTTCTCACAGGTCATTTCGGTGAGAATATCCTTAACTTATTAGGTCTAGTTGAATTTTAATGCATTCTATCTGATTCGTAAACACTAGCACTCTGGTATTAGACTTGGAAACGATGCTGATTCACAAGGGTTGAGTTGATGCTATTAGTGGCTTCTCTCTAGGCAGTTGTGAAGTGAAAAGTTGAAGCGAGGCCAGAGACTATTTTCGACCTTGCTAAAGTGCCGGTACAGTTATACTACTGTTTTTAACTGGACCCTTTTTTGTAGTAGTGTCAGCTATTGTATAGTCTTTTTTAATAGAAATCGCAGTGCTACAGAGGTTTAATAATCTTGCTAATATGTTCTTGTTGTCCAAGTTTTTGTGTGGAATAAAATTTTACTTAAAGGTACAATAGGAATAAAATAAGATTATATTATTTACCTGAATTTTAAGAAATCTCACAATAATTTTCCTACTTTGTAATCTAATCTTTTTTTTAAGTATCACTCCGATGTTATGTACATATCCCAATGATATTACGTAGGACTCTTGTATACTTGATGATGTTTCAACAATGTTTGAAACGGAATGTTCCTGACGCATTTAGATAAATTCTCTTGCTCTAGACTCGATTAGAGCATTTTGGTTTTAGTACTCGGAGCGGAGCATATTGCCACCTGTTCAATATCAACGTACTTCGGAGTGAGATTCGAATAGATAACTTGTGTATCTCCGTGACAAATGAGACAAGTTTCTGTTGAAGAAATCCCGAAAGGCTGGGAAGGGTTGTAGCATGCATCACTGGGTCCACGATGTTTTTATTCATGTCAGCAATCAACATGTGATTATCTTACAGCATATGTATGACCTGGGTTTCTTATCGTCTGCCCTAAGTTGTGTTAGGAGGGGCTTCCTTGTTTACACCCTTTATATACATTTCACATTTTTCATTCTTCAATGCCTTCAATGCTTAACCACTACGTCATTACAAACACCTGTTGTGATTGTTCCACCAAGACCACCAGGCGTTAGCTCAATCTTATCGGACATATCCCAAAACACTCATCTCAATCATAAACCTAAGAACTGCTATTTCTAACTCTGATATCCTTGGTAGATCCCCGGTTCTGATTGGATCATAGATTGTATTCCTAACCTAACCACCTTATGACTTCAGAATTGTCCGTGAAATTAAGATGTTGTTGTATAAGATTCAACCCATAAAACCCTTTCTTTACTTATCAGCACATTGAGTCGAATAATTAGATTTTAATTACATTTTATCTCCCTTATTTTAAATAAAAAACACTTATTTTTGAAATACCTTTGATTAAGAATATGTCTTGAACATTCTTATGGGAGAAAAATAGATCAAGCATGACTGGTTTTTACACATTTTGATCAAGTTTGATACATAAAGTTGTCATTGTTGATGTACCAAAAACATTAAAACTTTGTTTTTTGAAAAACTCCCCCTCAAAAATAGGACCAATTGAAAATTTGTTGTCTTTTGAAAACATTGTGAGGGTTGGAGTGTTGAACACACAATTTTGAAAGATTATGAATTGTCATCGAGAAATTCTTGAAAAATGTTTAACTTTTTGAAAAACCAAATGTAAGGACTTCTCTCAAAACGCTAAGGGTAAGCCGCACTGATAACTTAAACTAACCTTTTTCTTGAGCTAAAAAAACATTGTATGTCTTATAAAACAGCTCAAAGACGCGAGAAACGTTAATTTTCTTCGTTGTGAGGATAAGTTTATAAACCCTTCCTTTATGTTAAGTCCTGGTTATACTGATATTTTCACATAAGCCATCTAGAAAATTAGAAAAAGACATGTTTTGAAACTATTTGCAACTCTCGCTCGAACTTCATTTACACACCAGTGTCAATGTTAATCGACATTTCTAAGCACGTAAATGTTATCGATTCCAAGAGACATGTCGAGAAGAATCTTTTTGGAAATTTTCTATATATATACCTGTTGTCCTCAGCATTGCATTTGATGTGTATAGTAATATCCAACTCTTGGTCGTGATGTACTGTCTGACAGCAAGCGGAACAACTTTTGAACCCGCTTTGAACTAAGACGGTTCATTGCTGTGGTCATGAATTCCGAGTTCTGAAACGATTAAATGATCAGAAGTCATGTGATGAGAACGAGGCCTAAACTGAGTGAATAGACGTCATTTAACATTGAGGAACAGGCCTGAAGTGTTTATTTTTTTTAAAACTAAACATACGCTATTTGACATTGCCGACCGAGGCTTTTTGAACTGCTGTGATTAAACGTCATTAGATGTTGATCAACAATCAAAATTCCTTGAAGCCCAGTTTCTTTCTAAGATATCTGTCTTTTTCGCAACCAAACTCTGAGTCCTTCCCTTATAGGATTGAACGATGTACTTGTGCTTAAGAGAGTACCTGCACTAACATCAAGAGCTTGTTCGCTTTCACATTGGTTAGTGATATCTTCTTTTGAACCATTTGGTGGTTCACAGTCCAACCATTGTTAGTGCGAGAGGTGAAATATCTTCCGGTTTGAACCCTTCTAAGACAAATAGTCTTGAGAATTCTACACGTTGTTGCCTACCTAAAAAAAGAAAATCTAGGACCTTGTTATTTTCGTCATGCACATGAAGTCCATTTTATTGAAAACTTATGTCCTATTGGGATCTGTCTATTTGGTTTCGTTGCAACCCTTATTTTCTCTACGGGTTTGTTTCTGTTCGTTGTCTTATTGGATGGAACCTTAGCAAGCGAGTTGACTTGCCTTTCAGAGGAATTTATTACGCAACAGCGTCATGAATTGGCATTAAAGACAGCTTTCTCTGACATCTCTAGCAAACAAAATGTTGGTGTCAGAAAAATTACTAGGGATCCTAAGAGTGTTCTTGTGTCCTTTTCTTAGCCTCCTCTATGTAGTGATTATGACAATCGTTTGAGCTCTTCCTAGATAGCTAGTTGCAATCATGTAAGAGTTTTGCAGGCAGATTCTCTTCTCGTTAGGCAGATAAGTTGTAGATGACCATTGGATTCTGACAAATCGTTACTCGCATCACATATGCTGGAGGCAAACCGGTCTTTCGAAATTTTGGGGTCGATCAGATTTAAACGCAGTCGGTTGTCTAACAACGAACTGGTTTCTATGTGGTTGTAAAACTGGTTTCCCCAAGATTGATGGTTTTGCAAACTATTGTATTCACACTATTTCTTGCCTAGTTTCCTTAACTCATTTATAATGCTTCAATGAAACACATATTTGAATTCTGACTAGTACATCAACATTTTCATTAACTGGTTGTTCATTGTGCATAAAAGAGTTCATTTTGTTCTTTGGTCTGAACTCGTGCCTTTTATAGAACAAAAAGATCTTTGTAAGAGTCTGTTTCAAGTGCTCTTTTTCCTTATGTAACTGCTCATTCTCTGCATGTAATTTAGCCACACTATGTTCCAATTTTATGTTTATTATTTCAGTTACATCGATGTCATTCTTAACTTTGGCTTCATTACTTTTCTCTTTTAAAAATTTACTTGCTGTTTGCCCTGATTTATAAAACATTGTTTTTCCCATTTGTAGTTCAAGAATTAATACAATGTGCTTCGATTTGCAAAATCTTCTTAACCTAGGCAACATCACCTATTGCATAAGACAAACAATTTTAGACTCGAGTAATATGATTTGAGAGTTCAGTTGTCCTTTTATCAGTGAATTTTTAAGCAGCAAAGGACGTGTGATCAATAAACATTGATCAGCATTCCTGGACAACCTCCTCCTCCATCAATTATTGGATTCATGGGGTTGCTCATATGGCTATTTTCCCTGTACAGATACATTCTCACAACAGTCATTTTGTACCTCAGCCATTGACTCTTCATCATATATGGGTCTGGATGTCCGCATCATTCCCTGATCTGCTGCTTGTATCCTGCTTTTGTGATTTTGTCCCATTGCTTTCAATGATAACTGAACTAGCAGTCTACTTCTTTACTCCCGTATCACCTTTTCCATTGTCGTCTGCACTGTCGTACCCCATTCACCCTTCTGTTATGCTCTCTTTATGCAGTGCTCTTCCATCAATCGACTTTTTGACATAATTCCATGAATTAGACCATTGTCGTCACTAATTCCTGGAATATCAAGTTGAGTGATTGTAGAAAGTAGTTTGCGTGGCCAATTACAATAATTCATCATTCAATAAATATTTGACTTTGATGAACATATCTAAACTGGTTCTCTCGAGAAACTTTAAAAAAGCCATGGATCCAATCTCTGAAATTCGTTGTTAGCAAGTTGCTTTTGTGATTGACCCATGTTTCGGACATCATGCCTGTTAAAAATCTCAAAATCCTTGACCAAAGATGTTTCAAACACGCGTCCCAACTCCATTCTCGGTTTCGACTTCCTTTAAGTCGTTGTTGAAAAGGACGCTTGAAGGTGTGATGAATCTTTGAAAAATACATGCAACTTGTCTTGATTTTGTCTTGAATAGTTCATTTGTTTTGTTCTTACTGATTCCGAACACGAAGATAAGGTATCTTTCTTTCCTTTTATTATCGAGAATTGAAGAGAAAAAGGATTTGTTCGATCTTAAGTGGATGTGATGTATTGATGTTGTGGTTTTAATACAATAAATCCGTTCGACAGATTTTTACAATCTATGATTAGAACCGAAATAATTAACAGATTTACAAAATCAATAGAAAACCGTGAATGATTGATTTTTTGTTGTTATGGTTTGAGTTAGTTTGTTAGATTTGATTGTCTTATTAAGTTCTTGTTTGTCCTGATTTTAGATTGTTGATTAGACAATATTAATAGAATCCCCAAATTTGAGAAATTAGGTTTTTAAAAACAAAGGGTTTTCAATGGACAAACGCAGTCTTTAGGCAAAGACTCAATGAGACAAACTCAAAACCTAGAAGACAAAACGCAATGAGGCAAAACGACAACCTTAGACAAATCAACCTTGAGACAAAACCTAAAACCTTGTGACAAAACGCAACCTTGCGACAAAACACATACCTTGGAGAACAAAAAGCAATGGACAAAAAACGCAACCTTGAGACAAAACGCTATGAACGAAAACGCAATGAACAAACCAGTTGAAGCAAAACGCAATGACCAAAACGTCAATTAGAGCAAAACCAATGACCAAAAACTCAATCAAGAACACAGTTTTAGTTCTAGACAAAACGCAGCCAAGAAAAAAATCATCAACCATTCTTGAAAGCCACGAAATGATGTTAAAACCACCTAGTAATGATGCAAGGGATAGTTCTAAGCCTGAAAGTACAAGTCTTTAACATCTTTAACCACAAACAAAGATCAAATCTTGATTTTTCTTGGTATATTTTTCGAACAAAAAAAAACAAAAAACAAACCACAATTTTGAACCACAAATCAAACACGAATCCACCCTTGAAGCTCTAATACCAATTGTAGGATCCTTTAACACATAACACTTCATCATACACTACGCAAGATCTCTAGATTAAGAAATATAAAAAGAGAGTGAGATGATTTCTAGAGAGAGAAAGAAGAGAGAGGTTAGAGAGAAATGAGAAAAAGAATTATTTAGAAATGAAATCAACCACTAACTTTTCCTAGGTGGAAAAGTTATTTATATACCCAACACATTAAGTGACGTTCGGGATATTTGACTAGGACCCGGGCTCGGGTTTTACTTGGGATTAAACCTGCAACGTAAACAATATTAGATTAACTATCGAGCCCGATTCTCGTTACTATTCCTATTACAACGTTAACTAATTGATCTGACCGAGACTAAAAAACAGTAATTGGACGAAACTTCATGTCACACAATATTTTAAGGCTAACATTTGCTTATTTAACTGCTTAATTGTGCTTTAAATTTTGCTTATTCAGTTTTAATGTTGCTTATTTGATTTAGTTTAAAGCTTTTCATCAATTGATTTTAAGTATTTCTTAGTTTTGATAAAATCAGTCTCAAAAATCCAAAAATATGCATTTTGTTCTAACTTATTGTAATGGCTTTACATTTTGATTTATTGCTTAAAGTCTTAAAAAACCTTATGCAAAAATGCGGTTTTCATGGTTACTATTTTTTATAATCAAGTTTTTTGTATTTAAAAAATTAAAAGGGGTGTTTGGCCACAAGCATTAAAACTGCTTGTGTCTACTTTTGGTTATTAGATAGCTTGATTAACTCAAATTAAGCCTTAAGTTTAGTTTTTAGTATGTTAATTGTTTTTCTTAAGTTGAAGTCTGTTTTAGAAAGTTTCTTAAAGCTGCCATTTTAATAATTTCTAAAAACTCACTATTAACTAATCCTTTTATTTGCATTTCAGTGTTGTTTTAGATTCTCAAGTTTGGCTCATAATGTCCAAAGTGAATCTGTTTAAGGCTTGGTTTAGCCTTTAAGGATACTATAAGCCAAAAATAGACATGAGATTTTAAGGAATTGAGAGGGCTGTTTATGCAGCTTATTTTATGGTACAGACAGAGCATAATTTAGGAATAATTGTTGGATTAAGCTTAGCACGATAAAAAGTTTCAATATTTTTTATAGGATGTTTAGCTCTAAATTTCTTATCTGAGCCTTTAAATTAGCTAGCAAATCTTCTTTAAATATCCAAATAAAAGCAAAAAACTAAACATGCGAGTATAGTATCTGTCTTTCTCAAATTCTTTTTCTAGCTATTTCTTTTCTAATTTGTTTAAAGTCCAAGCTTTATTTAATCTTTATAGGTATAGAAGGTTCATCTTGTTTTTGTTATAGCTTGTTCGAAGTCTATTTGTTTAATATCTAGCTTAAAATTTGTATAAATCCTGTTGACTTTTCTATGTTTATTTCTATAGGTATTTTTAGTGCGCTTACACTTTAATTTGTTTTACTTAGTCTTTTCCTTATGCTTATTAGGTGAGGGTCTATAACTGTTTCAACTTATATAGTTTTAAAGTTTTTATATTTTAGTAAAATGTCCCACAAATTTTAGCTTATTCTCAAATCTAAAAGGCCAAATCGTCACGTTTTCTTTACTTATTTCTGGTTTATCTATTAAGTCTTAGTAACAAGTCCTTTTATAAAAATAGCTTATTTTACTTTATGTTGGTTTTTTTAAAATAAATATTAAAAAAATGTTTCATAAAAAGAAAGGTCACAGGGGTCGAACCTGTGACCTCTCCTTCACACACCAACGCCTCTACTACTATGCCCTTGAGACTTTTCTGTTAAACCTTTGCACCCTTAATTACTTATGCAAGTTTTTCAGTTTTGGCTTTTTAGCTTATTTGCTTTTTAACAGCTTATCCGGTTTAGCTTATTTTCCCGTTTTATTCTTCTTAAGTTTTAATTAGTTAAAATCATCTTTCTTAAATTTTTCAGATTTTTATAAATTAGTTTAATATTTTTAATAATATTTTTAGATTAAATTAGTTTTTAGTTCATAAAAAATAAAATAAAAGTCCAAAAAATATAATTCTTTTTTCTAAAATTATTTTTTATCATTTATGACTGTTAGAAATTAAATTTACATTTTTAGGGTTAAAATTTGATAATTTAGGTTTTAGTCGCATTTTTAAAATTCTCGTTATCGTTTTAATGGTTTAATGTTTATAATTTGTCCTTTTTAGATTAGCGTGCCTTTTTTTTTTTTTTTTTTTTTTTTTTTGTTTGTGTGTTTTTGGTTGTGGTGTTTTTTTTTGTTTTTTTTTTTTGTGTTTTTTTTTTTTTTTTTTTTTTTTTTTTTTTTTTTTTTTAAAAATTTACTTTCCCTTTGCGTGTAGTAATATTAAGGAAACCAAACCCAAATCTTTTATGAAAATCAAGCTCTATTCCTGATATAAACGTGAATTTCCATTCACCTCTCACCGAGGAGAACGATACCCGTGTTGATTACTTATTATTCTTTCCTAAGAATAATTTGTATAATACTTAGCTTACGTATATTATATTATATATATTTGAGGGTTATTTGTTTGGTAACGTATATAGACGAACATCATTTTCCCACTACAAGTATAAATAGAGGGCTAAGGGTAAGGAAGGGGTTGATGATTGTAACACCCCCAAAAATCACAACGCAGCGGAATACCACTTGGGGTGCTACTTCATAGTTCATACACACAAGTTACAGAAAATGACCTTAAAAGGGTAACGTTTTACATAAAGTGTCACATTCGATTTAATAAAATATCAGAGTTACAATAGGTCCCATTTAAAATGTAACAGAAACATTTTCAAAACATTTGTCGAATGGTACATAAATTAAAAAGCCTTCAAAAATATTTATATTCGCGCGACTCAAATGCTCCCAATGCTCAGCTAGCAATATAATAACCTGAGAAAATACTTGCAAAAACGTCAACAATAATGTTAATGAATTCATAGGTTTAGGTAAAAGCAGTATTGAAATAACTCAAGTAATATTTCAGTAAGAAAAGTCAACGTATAACATTCAAAGTAATAAATTCTAAAATCCAATTATAATGGGTTCATGAAATCAAAGAAATTTCATAAATGGAACAACAAGAAAGGTAAGTAGTAGACAACGAAACGAATTTATTAAATTTAGTATCCAAAAACTGTATTATATCACTAGAGCTCCATGACCCTAAACCTAACTATTTATGTGCCCCAAAAATAATATAAGCTTGCCAACAACCTAACTGTCCTCACAATGTTAAAATGCACCATAGTTAACTTGTGACCAGAAATTCAAGGTGAGGATTGTCAGTCCTGATAGATTTATCCATAACACTCGCGCTTACTACCATAGCAATTAACGGTTCATGATTCTAGGCCTTAAATGCAATGCGGTAACTTAGGCCAATATATTCCAGGCAAGAATCGAAAGCAATACAACTTGAAAAACACTTAATGCCAAACCAAAACAATTAAATGTCAAAAACTCCACGTGTTTTCATATATATAGGTATTCAAATGTCTTAAATCATGTTATAAGAAAATCAAGCTTTAGTGGTTCAAAGATAATCAACCATGTAGTTATAAAGGACATGTAGTAAGCAGTAAAAGCTTTATAAAAATAGTCAAGTAACGCATCAAGATAGAAATCAGATAAGTGTGCTTGGTAAATGACATGTATTCTCACCCCGAAAACAATTATAAAAAAAACAATTTAAAGAGAAAAGGTGGGCTATGAAACTTCACCGAGAAGCAATGAGTAGTATACTAAAAGTTAGATCAAATATCGTGAAATCACGATCCCCTAAGTATCACCTAAAAAGAATAGGGACTTATTATATAAAGAAACTAAAACGCACACGACGAAAACAACCAAAAATAAAATAGAAGAAATCTTGCACATGATATTGGTGTTCTAATTTCTTTAACTAAGTGAATTTATCCAAACATCCCTTTGGAACCTATCTAATATACCTTCAAGTATAAACACCCACTTAAACCATTTATTTGCACTTTTATAAAATCTTTATATCTCGAAAAACCGTTTAAAAGCATTTTGACACAATAAAATTCACACCTGACGCCGACTAAGGACTTTTATCTCACAATCTGTAATAGATACAACGAAAAAAACGGTGTTCACTTCATTCAAGCTAATGAACCTAGTTTACTGATGTTGTCAACTAAACAGAGCCCATTATACAAACCTAAGTAAATGACCAATATACCCCTAAGAAATACAATCTAAGATTTGGAAACAATTTCCCCCTTCACCGCTTCACCATTTTGATCATATCTCACAATCCGTAACTAGTTAGAATCCCATTCAAAATCTCAAGTTTAGGTCTATCAATTATTTACAACTTTTTGTTTTAGAAAAATAGTACCTATGTTCAGAATTTTTAAATATATATTCGTTTGAAAATCTGGGCACAATTTCTAGTTAGTTTCGCCATTTTGATCGTAACTCATTCATCCGAAATGGTTACGGATTTATCCAAAGTACCACATGGTCCTCATATGTTATACTCTTCACCTATGTCAAAACCCAGTAGCCTCCAAGTCAAATAAAATTCGTTACAAGCCTAACTATCTGTATTACAAATTTTAGGTATACACTAAGTTTGTTTCCACAGTTTTGGTTGTATCTTGACCATCCGGAAGAGTTGGCGTTCCATCTAAGTCGTCACTAGGACCTGCGATATTAACCTATTCATTAATGTAAATAACCAGTAGGCTTTAAGCTAAAATTTTCCCATTAAAACACAAACTATCTGCAGGTCACCTATTGGACTAGTTTTACTAATTTGGGCGTAACTTGGTCATCCGGATGAGTTACCGCTCCATCCAAAGCACCACATACATCTTGTATGTTGCTCTACCCAACAAAGTTATAAAATCATAGATCTTAAGCCAAATAGATTTTGACATCACACCATAAACCCGCTGTCCCAGTTTATCTATCCTTACAACTTTCAATCAAACAACTCAACTAGTGTTTCTAACATCCTAACATCATTCTAATGCCATACCAATCCTCACAAACACCTCAAAAACACTAAAACCCATCAAAATTAGAAAACCCATATTAAAAATATCAAGTTCATCATGAAAATAAAATTAATAAAAGGGTTTAGGGCTTACTTGATTGAATGAATGATTATGAAAGAGCTTTAGTGGAATCCTTATAACACCCAATTAGATTGAAAACCTAAGATTATTATTAATCCTAAAATCAATTTACTTCAGCCCCTAAAGCTTAAAAATGATGGTTTCTTGGTCTTCAAATGTAGCTCTAAATGTAAGGAATAACATTACATAAGAGATTTAAGAGATTGCTTTAGAAAATTTTTGATGGATTTGGTGTTTGGTGATTATTTTGGGACGGCAAGGGAGAGACAAAGAGGGAGAGGATTTGTTTTTATTCTAACTAGGAAGTGAAGAGATAATATGTGTTATCATCCAACACATGGAAGTGTTAAGGACAAGTGTCCTTAGCATTTGCCAAATTAAGACAACTAAGAAGGATACGCCATATTGTGGAGAAAAATTATAAATTTTATAAATTTTGTGTTATGTTTAGAATAAGTGGGTACCTTTAGGGCCAACGTGTATAAACGTAAAATATTCCGAGAGTTAAGGTGGAACCACGAAGTGAAAACGAATAAGATAAAATGGTTCTACATCATTCGGGACACTTTTATGAAAAAATTGAATTACGAAGGATACGAAACAGATGTTAATTCTTAACTCGGCTCAAGTTTAAATAGAAACGAAGATTTATTAATCGAGTAGATAATAAGACGCATAATATTTTCCAAAGTAAAAGTAAAATTTTACTTAAAGGTAAAATAGGAATAAAATAAGATTATATTATTTACCTGAATTTTAAGAAATCTCACAATGATTTTCCTACTTTGTAATCTAATCTTTTTTTCTTTCTTTCCATCTCTACATTCTCTTTCTAGGAATCTCACCCAATTCCTCTCTCTCTCTCTCTCTCTCTCTCTCTCTCTCTCTCTCTAGACTAGCTTAACCTAGTCTCTCTCTCTACCTCTCTCACACGTCTCTCTTTAAATAACATAGTGTAGTGTAAGTTTATGATATATTACAATTGGTAACAATCGCCATGGGATGATTAGTGGTGTTTTTGTGTGTGTTTAAAGCTTCAAAGTTTTGGTTTTTACTCTTTAAGTGGTTCGCCTACCTATACACTCAAGGTGGGATGATTTCAATTTTTATGTGTTCAAAAACCATAAAGGTTTGATTTTTATGATTCCTTAGGTGTATTAGAGGTAAGAAACATTAAAAAGTTTTAAACTTTACTTGATTTTTAAGAATTTTTAAGTGTTTTTAGTGAAAAAGTGTGATAATTGTTGGTTCAGATTAAAAAATTTTAAACTTGTGCAAACCATATCGGTTATACAAACTAGCAACTCTAGTTTGTAGCACAAGTGCTCTAAGAAGGTTTCAAAGAAGACAGTTGTGATTTTTGTTGGTTTCGAAAGATAAAGACACGAACTTGTGCAAACCATTTCGGTTTTACAAACTAGTAACTCTAGTTTTGTTGCATAAGTCATACAAAAAACGTGCGAACCACATTCTCCACAAAGTTGTTCTCTTTGTGGTTTCTTGTATGACTTGTGCAACAAAACTAGAGTTACTTGTTTGTAAAACCAAAATGGTTTGCACAAGTTTGTGTCTTTATCTTCCGGAACCAACAAAAATCAAAACTTTCTTTTTTGAAACCTTCTTAGAGCACTTGTGCTACAAACTACAGTTGCTAGTATGTGTAACCGATATGGTTTTCACAAGTTTGAATTTTTTTTTAATCCGAAACCAGCAATTATCACACTTTTTCACTAAAAAAACTTAAAAACGCTTAAAAAACAAGTAAAGTTTAAAACTTTTTTATGTTTCTTACCTCTAATACACCTAAGAAATCATAAAAATCAAACCTTTATGGTTTTTTAACACATAAAAGTTGAAATCATCATCCCATGATGAATGTCAGTAGGAGAACCATAAAGAAGAGAAAAAACAAAAACTTTGAATCTTTAACCGCCTTGATTTTCAATAAACGGCCTTATTAATCGTTTTGGTCAAAAATCGGTCAACATACTGATTAATCGGATAAAAATCGGTCAAATCGGGCATAAATCGGACTAATAGGGCATAAATCGATCAAATCGGACAAAATCGGCTAAATCGGCCAACTCGATTACGGATCGAAATCGGCCAAATCAGGGATAAATCAGCAAATCGGAATAAAAATCGGCTAAATCGAGAAAATTGGGGATATATTTGTGAAATATTTTAATTTTATGTATAAAAAGTCCAATCCGATTAATCCCCGAATAATCCTCGCCTAATCGATTAATCGCCAGGCGGTACCTGACCGCCTAGCTAGCGCCTAGCGATTTTTGCAACCTTGCTTGTTGGGTAATAAGTGTGTGTCCCAAGGTTGATTGGACGAGTATATTTGTATATTTGTATCTATTACATTTGATTATTCTAGGTAAGGGGACAACGCGGTTTCTAAAAGTCAATGATGACACTGGCCTTGTTCTTATACCTAAATCAGGATTGTTTGATCTTAGGGGATAAGTACTTGTTCCACTACAAGAAAACCAACTTTATAGGACCCTTGTTTATTATATTAGTTTATAAGACTTTTAACTTGATATGACCAAAATAAAAGTGTTCTCTATAAAGGTTGCAATTGATGAGTAAGACGCTTTTGGGCATAACAGGAGGTCCTAATATATGGATACTTAGATTTACATTTTGAGACGCTTATTGGCATCCTAAAAGGTCTTAATAGACAATATAACAAGAGGTCCTAATATATGGATACTTTGATTTACATTTTGAGATGCTTATCGGCATCCTAAAAGGTGTTTTGTAGGATGAAATATTATGTTGCATCAACACATTTGTTTGTTAGTACCATTTTTTTGTCATGCTATGAAGTGACATTAAGTGTAAAGTCTTCCAAGATTTTCAAGCTATTCATTTTCATTCTGATACATTTTAAGATAGCTAGAGCATAGGTTTTCACATGTATTAGACAAAAAAGAGAGAAAAAAATCAATTCGCATTTCAATATAAAAGTTTGTAACCTCGTAAGGTTATCATCCAAACTAAAGTCATCTAACATTTGCAAACTATTCCAAAACTAAGAAAAGAAAACTAAAATAAAAGCTTCTTGTGTCATCTTTATCATTCTTTGGTAGCACCTACAATTAAACAAAACATATGTAAGCATAAGTTCTATCTTAATAAGTCAAAAAATATCACAGGTATGGCATGGCAAGATTATTACATTATTATATACAATTCATGAACTTGTCATATTGTCAAAAAAAACATGAAGTCTATCCTTCAAGCTTTAAAAACCACAAATTGATAGCCTAGAGTGTTAGGCAACAAGTTTGACAATCAAGTAGTCAAAACAAAATGTTATTAAATTACAATAACGGATCTATCAATTGTTTAAGTATGACTGTTATTAATCTCAAGAAAATAATGTATTAATCATACTAGGCGAGTACCCGCGCATAGCGGTGGAAATTCCTAGTGGCAGATAATTAACGATATGCGATATTGGGGTAAGTGTTTCGTGTAATATTAACGATATGCGATATTGTGGTAAGTTTTTTGTGTAATATTAACGATATGCGATGTTGATGGTGGGTGCTCAAAAGAAGCAAGAAACATGAGGTTTGGAAGTCCCAAACAATTTGCCTACTGGTGGTTGCCATTCAAAGTGGCAAATAAAAATATGTATGATTGAATCCAAAGAATAGTAGATCTCTCTAGATAGAAAATGTGGATTTAAAAACTTTAAGATCCCACTTTTTTAGAATAAAAGTATAGTTGGATCCCCGTGTAGGAATATTACAATAGGTTTGGTTAAATTATCCATCTAAATTACTCATCAATGTATAGTTGGATCCCCTTGTAGGAATAATGTAAAAATGTATATACATACAGTTTTTTCAATGATTATGCAAGTTTATTAGAATCCATTATGAGATGACATGCATATATACATGTATAATTCATCAGTAAAAAAAGAGGTTGTAGAACAATGACATATGTGCTAGGGGAAGTGATTAGTATGAATTCAGAAGAATGACATATTGTTGTCAAAAATAGGACATAGTATGATTGTTGTTGTTTGTTAGTACATGTACTCATTTGTTTGTAAACCATGTATTTTTTTTAAATAAAAACAAGCCTCAAGTCAAATAGAAGTAAATATTAAATATTTTGGAAAGTCCTGTTGTGTCTAACAAATGAAAAGCAAACATCATAATCTACAACACAATAACAAATTATGATAAAAACAAGAAATACATAGTAAATAGATATATAGCCATTAAACTTGCAAAAGCTTTTAACTAATGTATCATCTCTACATCATCATATACATAAAATTCTTAATGTGGAAGGACATTAATCCCCCAAAATACCAAAACATGCCTAGCCATTGGAGATGTACAATTTCATAAGTCTTGTTTATATACCATTCATATTTACCCCCAAGAATATATAACCCAACTACTAATTTCACAAAAAAACTACCATCCGTTAAGTGTTTTTACTACGTCAGGATAATTTAGTCTATCAACCTCGTCCCACTTCAACTTCGCGGCAATCTCATTAGTCGGAACTCCAGCCACTCCAGCATCCGGTACATAATTTAGTCTATCCACCTCGTTCCACGTCAACTTTGCAGCAATTTCATCATACACACGGACTAATTCCTGAAATCAAATATAGATGCTATAAATCTATAATTTATAATGTGCATAGATAAATGATTCATATATATTGCTTGTTTTTTTATAAGCATTAAAAAAGGTTCTTCCTTCATTTCTCTAAATTTAAATCTGAATGAGAATAAGTTTTTTTTGTGTCTAAATTACTATATTTGTGGTAGTTATTAGTTAATGCCTTTGATCAAAAAGGAGTTCTCCCAAAAGGGTACTGATTATAATATCAATCTCTACA
Organism: Tanacetum coccineum; assembly: GCA_026074375.1. Lineage (NCBI taxonomy): Eukaryota > Viridiplantae > Streptophyta > Magnoliopsida > Asterales > Asteraceae > Tanacetum > Tanacetum coccineum. Next base: position 5,405 of record BQNB010111395.1, on the reverse strand, counting down.
ATCTTATTGGAAACAACCATTAAGTCAGCAACTTGTTTTTTATTTGTTTTCGTGATTGATTTCTTAATCAAAATAAGTATTCTTTGTAGTTTTGTCTTGCCAAGAATATGGTATTATCATTTGGATGACCAAACTTCAATTAAAATTTCACAGTCATTGATTTAGGAATTAGTCGATTAGTGTTAGTATGTTTTATCCAGCATTGTTAAAAAGAAACGGGTCAAATAGGTCAAAAGATATTCGAGTTATAATTTTAATAATGAATAAAACCTCTTGCTCATTTTATTATAAGTGCATTGGAAAAAAAGTATCGCGGATCAACCCAAACCGACCCGTTTTAGCCCGTTTCATGATCTATACGTTATGCCACGTTCTGGAAACTAACCTCAAGCTGCATGACCAATTGTTTAGCATTTATGTAGAAAGGGGGAAGAAGCTGTAAAAAATCAATATAATGACAATTAGAACACAATATCCATGAACTAATCAAATGTATAAACCAAAACAACAAAACTAAAATGTAACTAAACACGAATGCTAACAAAACCAACCTCAAGATCATGGCCATCTCTTCTTCTATGTGAATGCAATTAAAACGAATGATATGAATATACACACAGAAGTGATTTGTTTGTATAGGCATTAGGGTTGTGTAAATTTAAATTTCAAATTTAAAAGAGTTTTAACATGTCCACCAATAGTTATGGATAGCTTGAACCTTCACATGGTGTTTTAATAGCTTCCGCAAATAGTTATTGACAACCAATACCTTCCGCAAATAGTTATTGACAACCAATACCTTCCGCAAATAGAGAACTTGTCAAATACCTTCCCATGGTGTTTTAATGGCTTCCGCAAATAGCCATTGTGTCAATACTGTCTATTGTTTGTAGTAAGACTTCTGGAAATAGCAAATACCTTCCCTTCTTGTGCATAATGAAGGTTTTTCAACCATTTCCATAAATAAGTTTCAACATTCAAATCATGCGTGTATATTATACAGGATTTCAGGCATTTCCTTTAATAGTTTCAACTTTTAGCAATCCTACATTTTTATGAATAGGTGGTAAACCCTTTATAATGTAGTATAGAAGTATATATATAGATAAATAAAACATAAACAGAGAGCATGAGTTGTATCAATTTTTACATTGTCGATTCCGAAATGGATTTACCAATCATATATGCCACGGATAAAGTTAATAATTATTCAACAAACAAAAAACTGATTACTAAGTATAGCGAATTCAATATTCTAATGTCAAACTAAAATAAACATATGGTTTTAACTTAATCTTTATTTTTGTAGAATTCAAAACATAGATTAGATCTTAATTCATTTATTCACCTTTATCACCATGAAAAATATCTAAAAAAACTAAGAAAATTATAACTCTACAAGCGACAAGAACGCTTCAAATCACTACCCCCAAAATCAAACGAGCCATGGAAACAATATTTAATGATTTATGAGCGTGTGTTTTGGAATTAAGACAACATACATAAAAAGACACACACAAAAAAATTAACACAAAGTTTTAAATCATTTGAATGCAACCATAAATTGAATTAAAACTCTTACTGTAAGCATTAATACAATGATCTTCACAATCGAAATTATTGGTGATGTAACAACCTTACTAATGTTGCAGATTTGACAAGCTTAATAAATAATTTTATGAGAATTAAGAGCGGTGTTTTTTTGGGTAAAGGGTTTCCTCGGTAAATTTTATTACCCCAAAAAACATTTAAGTATAAAGGATGAGGGTGAGTCCCACATCTCCGCCCGTTGCATAGGAAAAACTACTTCCTAAAAGGAAGGTACACAAAATGACTAGACAAAAGAAACAAAAATTTATTTCTTCTTACGACCACGAACTCTGATATCCAGGTGATCGCATATAGTTTGAAGCTCTTCAGGAAGATCTTGACCTTCATACATATTATCATCGTATGGGTCGTCATCATAGTCACCATTTCCATAAGAATTCCTCCATTGTTCCAACAAACTTTGAGTGCCAAATCCAACCTTTTTTTAAGCCATAGAACGAGCCATATCATTATTAACTGATGCAACCTCATCTTCACTATCATGATCAACCAAATACTCTACCTTTTTTAGAGGATTACCAGCATCATCCATAAGAATAGCTTGCCCATCAATAATTAGATTTTCATACTTCCTGATTTTATCAATAATAGGAGTAGTACTAGTACTACTATTTTTGACATTGCAGAACGAGGATCCACTTGAATTAGCCCCTTTATTACCTGAATTTAAAGTCCCCCCATTGGTACCCAACTCCATATCATTATTAATCGTATTAAGCACATCAAATGGATTTGAATTACTAACCTCATTAGTATTAGATGATAGATTATTTGATTGGCTACCTTCCAATATTAGTTGATATATTTTTCAATGATCTGTTAGTCAACATGTATTTTAGAATGATTATATAATCATGAGTAGGATGATTGGATAATCATTATATGTACATTCATCATTCTTAGCTGTAGTCTAGTTGTCATTGGGCTCAAGCCTTTATATTTGTATCTATAAATAGTGGTGAAATAATATATCATAAGCTACGGGGTTTTCTATCATCTTTCACGGTATCGAGCTAGGTGTGATTCTCAGATCTAATCGGCTGTAATGAGCCGCCATCTTCAACCACCTAACCCTGTCAAATCTCTCAATCTCTATTATCAAATCTCTCTATCAATATTTTCAAAACCCTAGTTGTCGGCCACCATAAGCCGCTATTAAATTCCAAAAAAAATCTCTCATTTTTCTGTTATCATCACGTACGTTTTCTTCTCTTATGCTACTAATCTTACTCAAACATATACCATATGTTTGATTTAGTTTTGTTTTGTTATTTTTTTGTCTAATTTAATTTGAGGCATCTTAACATGCGGCTATAACCCTGCCCTTTATCTAATTCATCTAAAGGTATCTTTTTTTGTTTCCATCTGCTTTCTTGCGTTCTTTTCCTAGGTATCCTCTTTTGTTTCCATCTGCTTTTTTGCGTTCTTTTCCAATCTCTTTTATTTTTTTTCTCTTTTCCTCTAATAAATCTCAACAACAACAACAAATAAAAGAAAATCAATTTCCTCAAGAAGCCTTCTCAAGCAAATCCATCTCCTTCTGGTTTTATTTATTTTTCAAAGTCATTCTAATCATAAATTTTATTTACTTTCCTTCTTAACTTTCGTTTCCTTCTTAAAAAAGAAAAGATGAAGTTTTAGGTGTTACAGCTTCCTACGTAAGTACAAGATTACAACAATAATCAATAAATCAAGTTTCTCAAAAGATAGAAGATTTATCGCCTCTTGCAAAGTTTAACTCTGGTTGGATCGTTCGAAGACCTCTCGCTCCAACTGCGAGGGAGTATTAGATGATAGATTTTTTGATTGGCTACCTTCCAATATTAGTTGATATATTTTTAGATGATTTGTTAGTCAACATGTATTTTAGGATGATTAGATAATCATGAGTAGGATGATTGGATAATCATTATTTGTACATTCATCATTCTTAGTTGTAGTCTAGTTGTCATTAGGCTCAAGCCTTTATATTTGTATCTATAAATAGTGTTGAAATAATATATCATAAGCTACGAGGTTTTCTATCAACTAATATTGGAAGGTAGCCAATCAAATAATCAATCATCTAATAATTAGTAGGTTTCACACCTTTCTTCTTATTACTGCTAGAGTTAGTAGTAGCCTTTTTAGGAACAGGTCTATATTCTTTGTGAGGTTTAAATCCCACTTTTGGACCAATCGGAATGCCTCGAGAAGTTTGACTAGGCTTTTTCAAGTTCTTCTCTTGATGTGGAGGTCGTAGAGGACTTCAGCAAGAAGTTTTACAACTCCCTAAGCAGTGTACCTAATCGTTGCAGTGTAGTATAGGAAAAACTCGGGGGGTTGTTATTGTTCTCTAGGGGAATAGGTTGGGAAGGCTTGATCACTGTCTAACAGAATTCTAGGGGTTGAGAGAAGATTCTTTTTGTATTTTTATATTTATAAGAAAGCATGTAAATCTATGGTTTGAGAGGTTAGTTTGATTAACTAATAATTAAACTAATTATGATCTATGCTACCGGTGATAACTTCATGATAAACAATTGTATTTACCTAATCATGCACTACTCCTCATATTGCTTCTCCTAGATCCGTTGCTTTGTCACACTTGTGATGATCTGTGTAAGTATTTCCTAGGTCATGAACGGATTACACGAACTCGTCGTCTATTTAATATTCTGTTAAGGCAACACACAAGTAAGGTAGTATGAAGACTATCACAAGGCCCCTAAGAGTATATTAAATGCATTTAAAATATTTTAAAAGGGATCAACCATATAGTGGGTAAGGTAGTATAAAGATTGTTACCGATGGTATCCTTTCTACACACTGGTGTTTCCCTAGACGTGTCAACAACGATACAGACAAAAGCTGGTTTTCTAAAGCCTAACGCGCACATTCATCAACAAGAAGCAACATCAAAAGGATCTACAACCTAAGTTTCATGCAATCATAGATAAATACAAAGGAGGGTTTAGCCTTGCATGTTATAAAAAAACCAAGAAGATAAATCAATCAAACAACACATAAACATATTGAATGATTAATGATAAATAACCTTACTTGATTAAAACATGGATTCAAGGTAGTACAATAGGGTTTTGAGGCCCTAAAAACAACCTACAAAGCTGCTAGAATGACTACGGTTCGTCTCCCTAGGTTTATACAAGGTTACACACTTAAAACCCTAAAAACAGTTTTATATTTATAGAGATATCGACGCGACGGCGTCGCTAGAAATCCTGATGCCTTTGCCACGTATATGATTCTAGATCCTCTTTAAGTCGGCCAAGTCCTGATGCCGTCGCGAGATTCCTGACGTCGTCACTAAATAAATCACGACGGCATCGCTTTATGCCTGTGACGCTGTCTCTAGCCACTGTATGCATAAATCTTCAAGAGATTTGGTGTAGGTCCGTAATCTTGTCCGTCTCTTTTTCAAATGAGCTCAAGTCACGTGTATTTCCTCCAAAAGCCATCCAAGTGCTAAAAACCTGAAAATAAATGATTAAGCACATAATCTGGGCATATTTGCATGATTTAGGGGGTTAAATAACCCTGAAATAGTGTATAAAGTGACACCTCATCAAATACCCCTACACTTGGTATTTGTTTATCCTTACGTAAATGGGCTTTTCTACCTAGACAATAGCAATATTAGGGTTATTTAACCTACTCTTTAAAAGTATTTTACAACACAACCTTCTAGACCTCGTAATTAAAAGCACGAAAAATATATACTAGCACCTCATATAAGTGTTTGGGATTCTCTCTTTACCTTGGTTCTATAATAAATTATAACATAATGGAGAAAC
>BQNB010111394.1:0-22358 GCA_026074375.1 Tanacetum coccineum | reverse complement strand
CTAGTGATTAAACCAAAACGCACCCTTATTTTGACCAATGTTTGAAGATACTATAAATAAGCTCAAATTATTTTTATGAACAGGAAGCCCAAACTGAAGAAAAAACCTAATGATGATTAGCTCATAAATAAGCCAACGAAAAAAAAAATATTTTATGACTCAATACGAAAATAAAAAATAAGCCGAATAAAAGATAAGCTCAATAAGCTCAAAACAAAACCACAACAAAACACTAAATGAACCAAGATAGAACCATGGCTCTTGATACCAATTGTAGAAAACTCATTTCACACAAAAGATGAACTAGAGAGAGAAAGTTAAGAGAGAAAGTAAAAAAAGGAAAAATAGAATGGATGAAGTTTTATTACTATGTGGAAAATGGAAAAAATGAAAACCAACCCCTCTCTAAGGCTAGGAGAGGGCTTATATAGTTACATGATGGCCGGCCCATAGGCTATGATGGGCTTCCCTTAGCCCTTAGGCCGGATTAGCTTCTATACTTAACATGACACAATCTACGAGCTAAGACCTATTACAACTTGGAAGTGACCGACACTTTTTGTGTTTCCAACACTCTCGGACTTTGAAAGATTTGTAATCCTAACAAGAATAACATCTGCCCCATCATTGACATCTTAAACTTAGTGGTCATCTGATTAGCAAACTCATTACACATGGCAATATTAGTAGATGCAAATATTATATATCATCACTACAATTTGTTTTGTACCAGTAATTAAGTCGTTCCTAACTTGGCCGATGTGAAGAGTGTTGGATCAAAGCCACCTTTGGAGAATTGTTGTGAGATTAGGAAGCTTGACAGCATGTTCGATTACATGCACGTGGTGCTTGTTTGGACCACATAGAGGGCCTTTTTGCGCTTGTAACATGGATGGGTTGTCCTGATCAAAAAATCTTCTGTTGAGAAACGTAGACCTCTTCTTTGAGCTCGTCATTTAAGAAAGCCATTTTGACATCCATTTGGTAGATCATCATATTCATATGAGCGGCATTTGCTACAAAGATACAAATGGCCTCTATTCTAGCAACTGGTTATAATGGATTACTCGAAATCGATTCCTCTTTCATGCATAATCTTTGAGCAACTAATCTAGCCTTGTTCTTTACTACCTGCTCAAATTCCTTATGTCTTGACCATATGAATCCATTTAAGTTTGATCAATAACCCTTTATCTAGACACGGTACCAATTCCAAACTTCTAGTCTTGAAATTCATTGAAGTTCTTCTTGCATTGTGCATCGATACATGAAAGGTTCGTATTGCTTGTTTGAAGTTCTTAGGTTCTACCAAAGTCAGGAAGGCATCAAAATAACACCACATATCATTAGTTTGGAGTTGCTTTCTCATAGAGACATATCGAGAAGGATCGCCGATCATGTTCGCTATAGGATGATCCTTAGTCTATCTACCAAGGTGTTCAAATAGAGCGTGGATCTGTCTCACATTCTATGATGACCCTCGAAGAAGCTATTTTCATGAGGATGATTCATTAAGTCGATCATTCATGAAACGATTGGTGTTTTTGGTGATTCTTCATCACCTTGAGAAATTTTTGGAGCTTCATTCTTGTTCTTGTGTTAATGGAGTCCTTGATGGAGGGAGCATCCTGGTCGATGGAAGTTAATCAGGAGAATCAGCTAAAACCACAGCTCTCGGAGCAACAACTTCTTGAACTGGAGTAACAACAATTGGTGGAGGAGTGAAGTATTCATCGAACATAGGTTGAAATAAGCGATCCTAATCATCTCTTAGGGGTGGAATACAAGATTGTTGAGAAATAGGGTTTGGAATGAGTCGTGAACTGGATGTTACAGGAGTCATACATTGAAGTCCGGGTCTTGAACTGAATTGTTCAGAAGCCATAGCTGTAAGCTCATCAAATGTCACATGAATTATTTCAATAATTTTCTGGGTTCTTTTGTTGTAGATTCTGAAAGCTTTCTTTGCAGGCGCGTAACCAACAAAAATACCAATGTCAGCTTTTGCATCTAATTTACCCAGTCGTCATTGTCATTGGTAGGATAACATAGTGCACTAAAGACATGAAAGAATGATACATCTGGTTTCTTTTCTTGCATAAGCTCATATGGAGTTTTGTTGTATCGGCAACAGATTATTAAACGGTTTTGGGTGTAACAGGTTGTATTGATTGCTTCGGCCCATAAAAATAATGGAGCTTTAGAAAATATTAACATTGTACGAGCAACTTCTATAAGAGTGCGGTTTCGCCTTTCGACAATGCCGTTCTGCTGAGGAGTAGGGGCAACAAATGTTTGGTGCGAGATGCCAACATTTTCATAAAATTCACGAAGTGTCTGATTGACAAATTCAGTTCCATTATCTGTTCAAACATTACGGACTGTGGCATTCAAATGAACTTGAATATTTTTGATGCATTTGATGATGGCCTCAGGAGCTTCATATTTTGTCCTTAAAAATCAGACCCAAGTAAATCTTGAGTAATCGTCGACAATCACTAAGATATACCTTTTCCCGTTAATACTTGCTACATGCATCGGGCCACACAAATCCATATGCAAAAGATATAGCTTCTCTTGGTTAGTGTCTTCAGCTTTGGGTTGATGGGAGGATTTCTTACTTTTTCCTAACTCACATGCAGAACACAAATGATCTTTCTAAAATTTAAGTCTTGGAATGCCTCGTACAAGACCGTCTTTAGCTAGCTTGTTAATAGTTCCGAAGTTGAGACGTGATAACCGACGGTGCCATAAACAGCTCTTAGTCTTTGATACTTTAGATAAAAGACAGATCAAAGATGTTTTAAGCATGTCGTCTAGAGAAACTGAGTAAAAATTTGTGTCACGAGATCTGGAAAGGAGATCAACACCTTCTAAATTACGAATAAAGCAAGTGTTTTTCTGAAATGCGACTTCAAGATCCCCGTCACAAAATTGACCAACCGAAAACAAGTTATGTCCAAGCCCCTCGACGTAGTATACCCTTGAAATAGTAACATTTCCCAACTGATAGTCACCATACCCTATAATTCTTACAATATGGTCGTTTCCGAATCTAACTGTACCCAGAAATTTACTAACAAAGTTCATGAGCTGAGAGCGATTCCCTGTCATGTGTTTCAAACATTCGGAGTCCAGATACCAGAGAACAATCTAGACAACCTGTCATGACAAGAGAAGAAGACGATGGAATATCTGTAGCATTAGATCCCCAAGTATGATTGGGTTCTGAGTGGTTAGCATTCTTAGATGATAGAATTAGCGTGTCTAGGTCTTAGGATGATGTAACGCCTAAGTCTTAAGAATGATATGCCACCTCGAGAGAAGAAATCATTGCACTTAATAAACAAACCAACGTTCTAATCGGATTAATAATGGTTAATACAATTTTCTTATATAAGGTTCGACCGCTCTTTTATCTTTTGTTAATTAGCTTGCGTGGGTAACAGTTTCTTGAATTGATTGTAGTCACCAACCAAACCGTGCCAGTCTCTCAGGCTAAAAACCCCCCTTTTCCATTAGAATTAGGATTTATACTAACACAAGTTTAACATAGGATTAGAATAGAATTAACATATATTAGATAACCAAGATATTAATTAAATTGATAGATTTAACCTCGCTCTCAGTGATCGACACCCTACTTACCATCAAATCACTATCGATCAGGTACACTGCCCGTTAAAGTGTTGTTTTTGGTTGAGTCGGCAAAATATAAATTTAAAACTTGAATCATATAAAAAACAACCCTACACTACAACACATCAGCGAGATCCCATCATTCTTTTTATTGCCTGTAGCCTTTGATCCGCAATTACCAGTAGAACACTTCAATCCTGTAGGAGACAACACATGTGTGTTAGAATCTAATGTTGTAGATGACTCTACCTGTTTAATGTTGCTTGAGGATTTGAGAGGTTCAGCAAACCTAACTTTCTTGACATTGTTTTTGGGTGTGACAACAACCTTTTTCGCACTAAGTTTAATTGCATTAGGGCACGTATCTTGAACATACACAAGTAACTCCTAAATTAGTTGGACATGCTTATAGGCAAAGTCTAACTCTTTATCTAAATGTTGTTTTGATTTAGCTTGTTTAACTATTCCCCGAAGAATATCAGCTTGTTTCTGAGTATACTTGAGGTATTCTATGTGCATTTCCCTATTTTGCAATAACCTAGGAGCTAAAGGTTCTAAATCTAGCTTTAACATGCATAGAACAATAGTGTTGGGAGATGGTATTTGTGCAGCAATATTAACAATTTCTTTTCCTTTTAATTTTTGTAAATCGTTTTTCAAAGATGTGATCACAAAAACCTTATCTTGAATTTGAGCTATTAAATCCTCATTCTTTGCAGATTTTAAGTTCAGTTTATCATTTAAAGAGTCACTCTGTTCTTTAGAACGAACACGTGTCTTTTTAATTGAGTCAAACTGCTCTTTAAAAACGTGTTTAACATGATTAGTTTCATTACAAAGACGCTCATTTTCAGAAAGCAATTTTGCCACACTATTCTCTAGTTCTACATTTTTTTGTCTTTATTTCATAATAATCATAATTGACATTCTCTTCCTTTGACTTTTCTCTCAATGATTTTATAATATCCTTCAACTTACAAATGGTACTGTCTTTGTCTTGAAGCAGAGCTTTTAAATCATTATTTTCAAAAAATTCTAGAATTTCAAGACCATTTTGATTATCACAAGATTCACGTTTTTGAAAAATTTCTTGATTAAGTTGTATTTAGCATTCAAGAGAAATACAATGTTTTTCAAGTTGTGAGTGACTTTTCAAAAGGTCATTAAACGCATTTTGAGATTTCAAAAGCTCAGCCTCAAGATTACAAAATTCTTTTCTATTTCCATCTATATTCACATTATCACCAATCAAAGACATATAATTCATCATAGTTGAAAGAACATCTTGAGACATGATTTGTTGTAAGAGTCGATCATTTTCTAAAAGTAATTCCTTTTTAGCAATTTCCAAACATTGTTTGTCAACTGAAGACTGTTGAACAACAACGTCTATTTGGTCAAAAACTGTCTGTACTTCCATTATTTCATTTAGAAGATCTCTATAAAGCACATTAACGATGTCTTTTAAAGATTTTAGAAATAGAATAATTTCATTGTTAAAGACAGCTTTCGTATGTTCAAACCCTCATTCACCTAAACCCCCATTCACCTCTGTACGTGCATTAGGTGTAGTCATATCTTCACCACATTTTCTCAAATTTGGGAATGGTGGAATTTAAGCTTTTTTTAAGGTTTTAATTCACAAGCTATATCTTAGGAGTTCCTTTAGGGAGGGCAGGGCCATCTATCTTCACTCTCTCAAGGACCGAGTGAGGGGGGGGGTGGGGGGGGGAGGGGGGGGGGGGGGGGGGGGGGGGGGGGGGGGGGGGGGGGGGGGGGGGGGTGGGTGGGGGGGGGGGGTGGGGGGGGGGGGGAGCTTCAATTTTGACAGGTACTTTTACCAATCACCCCCCTAATGCATCAGAAGGTTTTACTCGGTAGGATCGGACATACGGCAAACCAGAAAAGCTTGCTTCAGCTAACAATTTCTTGTTGTGAGAGTTAAAGCGTTTCCCAAAATCTTTCAGTTAGTCTATTTAATTTTTCATAATCAATAGGTTTATGAGAAATGTTTTGTTTAATAGCCTCTAGATCCTTTTCTTTTTCAAACATTTTTGATCGACTCTCTTCTTCCAAAATTAATGTTTTCTCATCATCAATTACAGGCATAGCAACATGGTTATCAGACATAACAATACCATCATACAAGGTTGGTTTAATCCGCTGAGCTTTCTTAAGGTGTTCTAACCCAGAACATCCTAAAATCCGACATGGTATACGTTTGTTGGCTCGGTAGTTTCAACACCAGTGATAGCTAATCACCCAACGAGGCGTCACCCCCAAAAAGATAATTTAGAACATTCACGCTCACCCTCCTAGTGATTTATAGTCCAGTGATAGTGGCACATGTGTTACATACTTAGGAAAACACGTAATTAGTTTAAATATGAAATGTTCACTTGCGTCCAATTATAAAACAAAACATGTTCTCACCCCCAAAACTTATAAATCATTATAAAATGTAAAACGTGAGGCTATGAACTCACCTCGAGTGGATGGGTTTAACAATGTAAATCACAACAGAAAAATCCTCACAATTACCCCGAATGCAACCTAATCAATGATATCGATGATACAATAACTTGAATAACTACTACCATAATAAATGTATATGCTACTCACCTCTAATTGGTTTGTGAAATAAATATTTAAATGGCTTTTGATAAATATTACCTGTGTTTGTACTCGTAAAAACGAATAAGTAATTAAATTGGCTTTGTAAAAAACATTTTATAAATTAGAGACATGTATCAAATATATATAAATGATAGACTAAAATGTTTTTCGCAAAAATTTATATTAAAAATGAACCAACACTATTCACGTCAGAAATAGCACAAGTATAAAATAGTGCTATCTTTCTCGTTTAAGCCCGGTTGATGTTTCTTACTCCATGTTCTCGAATAAGTCGAGGTATCAAAAATATTACATTTTAATAATTATGAAATCCCCTGGTGAACATTGATTTCTCCTTTTCATCACAGTTATAACTTATTCTATAACTTTAATTAACGTAAAACCGTAACTGAGTAGTATCTTATTCGTTTTTAGATCCGATTTAAGTGATTTCTTTTAGCACGTCTTCGTAATTAAAGAGTTTTTTATCAAATAAATATGTTTTTCAAAATGGTTCTTTCTTGATTGAACAGTAACTTTTATAAAAATTATTTTATAAAATATTTATTGTTTGGAATCGTGAAAAATACATAACTCCTTCGTTATTAATCCAAAAATTATGATCCTTATTGTTTTGAAATCCTAAAATCATATACTAACTGATAAGAACATGTATACATTTTCATTAGATGTGAATAGTAATTTGTTTTTATAAAATTTATTTTATAAACGCGTTTAATTAACGTATACTTAAAATTAACGTATCTCCTTCATTCTAAATCGGGTTTTCGAGTTATTTACATGCCTACGATCCTTGTGACATGTAGTATTTTATAAAAATATAAAATGTATGTGTTAAAATTCGAATTCAAACAGCCCTTTTTTGATATTTTCTCAAAATGTGTTTAAAAGTTATTTTTATAACTTTTTAGTTTTACCACTTTATTACAAGTCTATTACAACCATATGTAACATGTATCTTACATGATTAGGGTACTTAGTCCTTAATTTGTCAAAAAATTGTCCTGAAATCACAGATCTCCATAGGTCCAAAATACTTTATTGTCCAAAACTTTATATAAATATACGTGAAAGGATATCTGTTTATATATACTTTCATATATAAAACCCACATTTACCATACTTGTACTTCCATTATATACATGATATTAACATCCATATATCATATGTAAAAGTTTACCAAACCATAAACAAGTGTAAAAATCCATTTTACAAGTTAATACTTTCCCTAGATGGTGATTAACTATATAGCCATTATATACACATAAAATCACAAATGTAAAGAGATTAAGGTTTTTAGATAACCTTAATATGATGTATGATGATGAACAACAAGATCTAAACCCTTGTTTAGCAAACAAACCCTAGCTTTCAACACCTTGAAAACCCTAATCTTGAACCTTTCTTGTTTTACACTTGTAAACCTTAAACCAAACCTTCTAAACACCTTAGGTTATCTTAGATATGATGTAGGAACACTTGGAAATGTGGTAAATAAAATTTGTATGGATGGTTTAGGGTTTTGGTTTTGGGCCGTGGGTTTGAGAGGAGGGACAAGAGAGTTTTTGTGAGATTTCACCTTAAGAAATGAGAGTGTGTGTTTACTTACACTAGCTAAGGAATTATATACATCAAGGACCTAGTTGAGATCAAGTCTAGGTTCATGAAAGACTATGCTAGACAATGGGAGGATTTCTAGGGATAGTTGGTCAAGACTTGGAAGATATGAGTCCTTGGTTCCCTAAAATGGATGTTATCCCATGAAAACAAGGAAAGGTGTTTAGCTAGATATTTTCTTTGTATCTATCCTTCCATATCCAGCCACATAGACATATATGTGATGATATTTTGTAAATTTTAAGTATTGGGTATTTGTTGAAGCGTAGAAAAGTTTTGGTGGTTCCGGGAATTCCTAAACGTATTTTATCGCGAAACGTAAATACTTTACGTAACCAATAAAAATAAAATGTACAAAGTTAATAATTATCCTCAAAATAATTACTTAACACTTGCTTGATGTAAACATTTAATTGGTTAATGCCCATTTATATTGAATGATAATTTTTAGCTTACGCGATTTAACTTAACGATTACGATTTAAAAGCAAACGCGTACACTACTAAAAAATAAATAGCGGCTTTTATTGACGTCGAATGAAACCTAAAACACGGGGTGTTATAGTCTTCCCCCATTAAATGAGCCTTGTCCTCAAGGCTTAATACGCAACACTTGACAACGGTGCGGTCTTTGTGAAGAGATGTGGATATTTCTTTCGAAATTGATCCTCGTGATCCTATGTGTACTCAGGGCCTCGCCTAGAGTTCCATCAAACCTTGACAATTGAGACGTGGCTTTGCTTTAATTGTTTAATGCCATGATCCATGATTACTACTGGTTCCTCGACAAAATAAAGCTTGTCATCAATATGAAGTCCATCCAACGGAACGGCTAATGGTTCGTTGGCAAGGCACTTTTTCAAGTTGGATACATAAAACGTATTGTGAACCTTGCCCAACTCTTGAGGAAGCTCAAGCTTGTAAACAATGGCTCTAACCTTTTCCAACACCTTGAATGGTCCGACATACCTAGGGTTTAACTTTCCCCGTTTACCAAAACATACGACCCCTTTCCAACACTATCCCCAACTTGAAATTCCATTGGCTTACGCTTTAAATCGGCGTAACTCTTTTGCCTATCACGGGCGACTTGCATTCTTTGCTTGATTTGGATGATCTTATCTGTTGTTTCTTGAACTATTTTCGGACCGGTGAGTTGAACTTGTCCAACCTCGACCCAACACACAGGTGAACAAAACTTTCATTAGTAAAGTGCTTCAAATGGTGCAGCCTTGATGCGAGCGTGATAGCTATTGTTATACGAGAACTCAACTAATGATAAATGGTTAACCCAACCCTTTCCAAAGTCGATTGCACAAGCACACAACATATCCTCAAGAGTTTGAATAGTCCTCTCGCTTTGTCTGTCAGTTTATGGATGGTACATAGTACACATATCCAAACTAGTACACAAAGCCTTTTGAAGTGACCTCCAGAAATTTGATACGAACCTAGGGTCACGATCATAAATAATTGAAAGGGGTATTCCATGCCTCGTGACAACCTCGTTTAGGTACATTCTTGCCAGTTTCTTGATGGGATCAGTTTCTCTCATCGGTACAAAGATTGCAGACTTAGTAAGTCGGTCAACGATCACCCAAATAGCGTCACAACCTTGTGACGACTTAGGAAGCTTCATGACAAAATCCATGGTGATATTGTCCACTTCTATTGAGGTATCTTGGGTTGCACCAACAAACTCGATGGATTTTGGTGTTCAGCCTTGACCTTAGCATATGTCAAAACATTTGCTAACATAGGTGGCGATGTCGGCTTTCATATTGGGCCACTAATATATCATTTTCATGTCCTGATGCATGTTTTCAGAACCCGAATGGATAAAGTATTTTGACTTGTGGGACTCGTGCATAATCACAGTCCTTAACTTACCATATCATGGCAAACAACTCCTGCCATTTAAGCATAGAGTTCCATCCGCACGGGGTTCTAACTTTTCCTTTGGTATATCCTTCCTGATCATACCTCCCACATCTTCATTCTTAAGATTCTTTGATTCTGAGCTATCGGTCTGAGCATTAAATATTTGTTTAGGAAGATCCAAGCCAATAGTCATAACGAAGGCTCGAACTCTTAATGGTTTAATTTGCTCCTTCATGCTCAAAGCATCAGCAACAATATTTGTTTTCCCCGGGTGATAACGAATCTCACAATCGTAATCACTGAGCAACTCTAACTGATGACGTTGCTTCATGTTCAGCTCTTTCTGATAAAAAAATGTGTTGTAAACTCTTGTGATCAGTGAACACCGTATACCTGGTTCCGTACAAATATTGCCTCTAAATCTTTAGAGCAAACGCTACCGATCCAAGTTCCAAATTATGAGTCATATAGTTCTTCTCGTGAATCTTTAATTGGCGTGATGCATAAGAAATTACTTTCTCTCCTTGCATTAACACAATACCCAATCCCTTTTGTGACGCATCGTAATAGACAACAAAATCTTCGCTTCCCTAAGGTAAAGCCAGAATTGGCACACTGTACAACTTCTGCTTTAATAACTAGAAAACGGCTTTCTGCTTGTCTCACCAATCAAACTTGACTCCTTTCTGAGTAAGCTTGGGCATCGACTTGGCGATCTTCGAAAATCCTTCGATGAATTTTTGGTAATACCCAGCAAGACCTAAAAATTGACAAATCTCCGTTGGTGTTTTAGGAGATGCCCAATCTTTTATGAATTCGATCTTGGCGGGGTCCACGCGAATGCCTTGACTATCAACACGTGACCGAGAACTGTACGTTGGAAAACTAAATCCACGCGTATAATAATTTGGCATACAATTCTCTCCTTCTAACAATTCCTAGAATTTTTTTTTTTTTTCCTTAAGATATTCTTTGTGTTCCTTCTTGTTCCTTGAAAAATTAATATATCATCAATAAAGACGATCACAAACTTATCCAAGTATGGTTTGCACACCCTATTCATGAGATCCATAAATATCGCCAACAATCCATACTAATTATGACGTCGAAACTGCCAAATTCTACGACATTAAGTCGATGTTGAATGGGTGATTTAGTAAATTCTCTAATGGCGAGCAAATTCGATAGTGAATTGTCCTAGGCACGAGCGATGTGTCTCGACTTCCCGGCGTTCGGATTGGGATACAATGATGCTAACTTTATATAATGGAGTGAAGGTCTGCTTAGTTGCTATGGTTACTAATTCGATTTCCAGAAGTAAACGCGTTTTATGAATACGCACACAAAACATGATATAAGTAGGAAATTGCTTTCATGACAAGAAGTTTTTAGAGTGACTATTCTTAGCACGGCATGGTACTTTCTTGAATTATACATAGTTGATCAAGCCATGTATAATTAAGGACTAACAATGCATTGCTCATTTTCGTCAAAATAGCATTATGATTTCATGATATTTGTGAGAGTAGTTTGCAAGAGTAAATAAGGAATCTAAGTTAATATTGACGAAATTTTCATAATACGATAATTTGATAGATAATTTAAAGCATCCACGTGTACAACGAGGTTCAAAAGAAAGTATAACACAAATTCCTATCGGAATTAAAGTCTAATAAGGTTTTCGCTTAGAGTCCACTAGGTAATACGAGAGGATCTCTCCTTAGGTGTTGATGTTAGATGTCGTGGCGCTAGAGTCTTCATAAGATTTTCCTTTCTAGTACATGTCCACACATTTGTAGTGTCCCAAACCTCCACACTCATAACAAGTGGGAGTTCGTTGATTCCTAGCAGCAGTAGGTGTTCTATAATTTTAGGTTATGTGGCCAAACTTCTTGCAATTTCTGCACTTTACAGTGCACGGTCCATTATGGTGTAAATTGCACTGGTTGCACAGAGGTAGAGATCCAGCATATGCCTTCTTGTTGATTGGCCAAGAAGGGTGATCTACACCTTTTTACCCTTTATTTTGTTGGCTCGAGCGTTCCTTGTGGTGACCTTCATTTCCTCTTTGTGCTAGAATTCTCTTCCTACTTGTCTTCTTGTTGTTCAGTCTGGATCATTGACTTTTTTGTTTGTGGGCCATGTTGGGTTTTGTCTCATAAATACAATAGCCCTCAAACATTAGCCACTCGCCGGGGCCCTACACACGCTCATTTTCCTTAAAACCCATACTTTATTAACAGTTGTCATCGTTTCCTTAAGATCACAGGGAGTAAATGAGTAGGAAGTTTCATCCAAGGGAAAAATCATGACACTTCGTGACCTAAACATATATGAAGGTGAGACCACGTCCTACAGAATATAAGATATAGCAACCATGCATAAATAAAATCCACACTCATACAGCGCATGATTATAACCAACACCGAAATTAATACTTATACTTCATTTTACCTAAGTAAAAGAGTACAAGCCTTTCATTAACGCTACCAACCGATTATTACTCCAAATTTAGTAGGAGACATACAAAAGGAGCTCCATTGACAAATCTATTTAGCTATGGGCCAGGTCCCTCTAAAGATTCTAGATGCTACTCTTATGTAATCCTTAAGTGATCTTAATATTCCTGATGTGGTGGTAATGATGAAAGTAGTGCAGCACAAACTTGGTAAGTGCATGCCTCAGCAATGGGTGATCGGGAGTATGAGTTAAATAGATCATCCTACTATACGAGAATTTGGTCTCAAAAAACAAGATGATATGGTGTGGAGAGGTGGGTGGTGTAGAAGCAGACTTCTCAGTACTCAATGCCTCTTATTGTAAGCTTGAGGGGTGATAAGTGTAAAAGACACAATATCCATTTATGCTTAAATAGCCTAATAAACCCAAAACAGACCAAAAATGGCAACAATATGTTTGTATTTGTGTTTTGTGTGTGCAGGAACGGATATATCAAAAATCACAAGAAAACCGTCAAAAACGGGCGAGCACGGACACGAGAATGGAAGAGTGAACAGAAGCCGGAAGCCAAAGCCAGAAAAAGTCAAATCTACAGTCAACTCCAGTCAATCTTGGTCAACAAGACCCAAAGTGTTTCAAAATAACCCTGCCAAGCTTTTAGAAAAGTCCAAAAATAGTCCTTCACCTCTTATTGGGCCCTAGAAACCTTAATGGGCCTTCAAAGCCCTAAAATCCCATACCCGGATACCATTTTAACCCAAGCCCAATTACCCTAGCCCGTTCCCTTATTTAAAAACCACAGGGACCATTCTTGCAATTTCTCAAAGATGATTTTACACTAGAAATGGAGAGAAGAATGAGAGGGACTAAAATCGTCAATACCCCAAAGATCCAAATGAATTACCTTTTAGTTAAAAAAATGGGCGCGAACACTGTTCATTCGTCTCTCTCGTTTTACCAAGCAGTCAAAACAAAGGGCAAATCAAAATCAATGGGCAATTAAGACAATTCATGAGCTCACTAACAAGATTGCAAGGACAATATCAATCAAAGGATCAAAGCACCTCACTCAAGCTAGGAGGCCACGTCATCAATGGAGAAGGCACACAAGGGACGTGGGTTTTGCACTAAACTCACTCACACAACTAACACAATGTCACATCAAAGAATGACACGCTGGCAATCCTCTATCACACACAATTTGATCAAACGGATGAGATTTAAGCTCCAATGATTGGATGAATGAAAGGTGGAGATTAAGAGGAGCGTGGGCAAGAAGGCAGACCTAGAAGCTTCTTTGGCAGCCTATAAAAAGGCCTCAGCTCACACTCACACGGAGGATCTTTTACACCTAGTTAGTTAGATAATTTTTAGCTTATTTACTTTTAAAATGTAATTTCCTATTTAGCAATTGTAATTTCAGTTTTAAGCATTGTAATCCTTTCAAGTAATCAATATAATTCCCTTTCCAGTTTTCTTAAAGTGTTTTTCAAATACAAGTTCTTAATCCTCTCAAATCTCTTATTACTACCCTATAAGCTACTCAATAAGCTCTTTCAGTCTATAAGCTGAAATTGAGTTTAATTTACCTTAATCTTACTTAAACTACTTTAAAATCAGCTTTAAAAAAAACCTTACCTTACCTTGGACTTAAAGGATTTAAGCTATGGAAGGGGGATCTAATATGGAAGGATCCCCATGGACTTATACCCTAGCTTATTAATAAGTTAGGGAGCTTGTAGCTGCCATATTTGGTTCCTCTTGTTTAGCTAGAGGCTTTGTAAGTTTCTCTTTAAGTTTTTGCTTTAAATAATTATCTATTCACTTTCTAAAGCTTAGATCTGTTTATTTGCTTATTAAAGTTGCTTATTAGTGCTTATTTGTGTTTTATCTAGCTTATATATCTTATTAGTTCACTGTTTTTGTTATTCATAGCCTAGATCATAAGTTTTCATTTATGTCCTTATAAATCCTTAAAAAACCAAAAATGAAGTAAATTAGCTTAAATATTAGATTATTGCTTATTTAATTGTTCATTCATGTTAATTAAGTTAGTTTTAAGCTATTAAGCATCTGGGTAATAAGTTTTCATCATTAGATTTCATTTTAAAAGCTTTTCTCAAAACTTCAGTCGAAGGGGGGTTTTGGTTTTTAAGCAAGTTTGACCATCAAATGTCAATATTATTTGGTAAAATTACTTTAGTCAGCTGAGCTTATAAATATAAGTTTTTTAAAAAATTTCCAATTGTTAGTTTTTAAGTGTAAATGAACATTGAGGCTTAATTTCCTCATTCTAGCACCCGGGGAGCTTAACTCCTTTTCCTACTTAGTCATAAGCTTGAGCTTAGCTTATTAAACCTTGAGGTTTACGTTGGCTTGTATTTATTAACACTCAAATAGGCAGTGTTTAAAGTGTGGGTACACCATAAGTTTGCCTATGCACAAGCCCCTTTGCTTGTTTACCAATAACACAACTGACCCAAAAGCCTCAAGTGAATACTGCTGATTTTGAGCTTCATTTTAGCGTGCCTCTTAGGAAATTGAAGCTGTGTTTTTAGGAACAACATAGTCTTCTAGTAGTTTTTAGTTTAGGATTGCTTATTTTTCCATTTCGCTTAAATTGTTAGTCTTAATTTACTTTTAAAAGTCACAATAATCTCAAAAAGACCAAAAACAGTAGGTTAGTTAAGTAGATTTCTAAATTGAGAATCCTAGCTTAAGGTAGTTGATTTTATTACTTAAATAGATAGTTAATAAGTAGTTTAATAAGTCCTCAAAAGCTTAAAATCTAGTTTTGCTTTTTGTGCCTTTTAGCTTAAATGAATTTTGTGCTTATCTCTTTGATTCTTCTAGTTGCTACTTATCTCTTCAATTTCAGCTATCAATAAGTGTTTTAAACTCTATTTTCTTTTCTCATTTAGTTTAAGCAATTCATAAGCTGTCTAGAACACCTTTCCTTTTTCATTTTGAGCTTAAAATGAGCTTTTTATAGCTTAATTAGTAAAACCAAAAGAAATCACCTCCTTTCTGAGGTCAGCTTATTGATAAGCTCTTTTTGAGCTTATCAGTGGGTATCAGCCCATAGTGCTTTTGTTAATATTGTTCACCCCAGCTTATTCTACAACTTTGCTCTTTAGAGTTTCTTCTGAAAAACACTTTTAAAAGTCACCTTAATTTGGGCTTAAATGACTTAGCTTTTAACGGTTGGCCTCAAGAGGTAGATGAAATTTGTAAGTTTCTTAATTAGTCCTTTGTCTGTTAGTTCGTTTTCTTTGTTAGTCCCTTTAGCTTTGCACCGTTAGTCCTTAGGTTAGTTTTTTTTATTAGTTTAATTAGTTTTAATAAATAATTAGGTTAGTTTTTAATAAGTTTAATTAAAGTTTAATAAAAAAATAAAAATTAGGGCTTTTAATTTTCTAAATTTTCTGCACTTTTTCTTTATCTAGTGTAATTTTTATAAAAATTTTAGGATGTTATTTTTATTAGTTTTATTATTATTATTTTTTAAAAGTTTTTAATTAGTTTAAATCTTAGAAAAATCATATCTTTAAATCTAAACAACCAAAAATAGTAATTCTTTTTTCTAAAATTTTCCTTTTCTTTGTTTTATCTAGGAAAAATATAAATTCAATTTATTTTCTACTTTTCTAGGATTTAATTAGATTTAATTAGTTTTTAATTCATAAAAAATTCAAAAATAATCAAAAAAAAAATTTTCTTTTTCTTAAAATTTTATTTTGTCCTATTCTAGGTTTAGGAATTTAGTTTGCATTTTTAGGGTTTAATTTTCGTAAACTAGCTTAATTGTCGCGTTTTATTTGTTTTTCGTTAATATTTTTAAATGTTTAATTGCTTTTTAATTGTCAACTGTTAATTGTTGTTTTTTATTGGTGTTATAATCATGAAAATTTCGTTTGCTCTCAGTCAAATCATAATTCCGAGCTTAACGAGGTTTCAATTGCACAAGTCGTTAGGAAAACGACCGGTGATCCATTCTTCCCGGTTTAAATACGTCTATTATATATTATAGTATTATATTTTTGAGAGTGAATTTTCTAAGAAATTTTCTTAATTGCTCTTAAGGTTATATTAGTATATATATTTTATAGTGTATTAAAACTATAACCCGTTTTTGGCGCCGTTGTCGGGGACTTGTGTTAGCGATTCCTTCGTTTTTAGTTTATTGATTGTGGTTTGAAGATCCTTTCGTCCTCGAAAGTTATATTTTTGTTATTAAAATCAAAAAAAAAATCCAAAAAATTAAAAAATATAAAAAGTAAAAAATTTTCCTTTTCTTTTTAGTATAATTATCATTTAAAAAAAATCAAAAATATAAAAAAATTGTCCTTTAAAAAAAGAAATAAAATTAACAAAGTTGGTAAAAGAACACCAACATATAATACTCTCAATCGAGGTATTATCATTTCAATTTCCGGTGAACTTGGAATATAGTTCCCAAATCGAACAAAAGA
The DNA here is from genome assembly GCA_026074375.1 of Tanacetum coccineum. NCBI lineage: Eukaryota > Viridiplantae > Streptophyta > Magnoliopsida > Asterales > Asteraceae > Tanacetum > Tanacetum coccineum. The sequence continues at coordinate 5,653 of BQNB010111394.1, read as the reverse complement.
TTTAAAAACTTGTCATTTGTGTCTCTACGAAGTACGGCTCACCTTGAAAAGCAATTTTTGAGAGCTACCGTGAAGTAGTTGATTATTTGGTTTAAGTCTCTTCCGTGGAACCGTTAAAATTCATTGTTAATAAATAGTCAAAAAACCAAAAAAAAAAATCTAAAAATATTAGTGTAATTTTTGTTTGCTTTTTAATTTCTTTATTTTTAGTGCATGCGCACTCGATCTCAAGCTCGTAATCGAAATCGTCGACAACAACAATTAACAACGGTTATTGTTGAGGAACCCGAGTTTCCAATGGCCGACAATCGTACCATGCACAAATCTACAAGCTCCCATCGAAGGATACGAAGATGCAATATTGTTCCACGATAAAATGCAAACAATTTCGAGCTTAAACAACCTTTGATCAATCTTGTGCAAAGTAATAAGTTCACGGGTAGACAAGACCCTCATAATCACCTTCGATTTTTCAACAAAGTCACTTCAACGTTTAGACATCCCGAAGTTCCGAACACTTCGATTAAGCTTTTGCTTTTTCCTTTTTCTCTAGACGGTGAAGCCCGAGATTGGCTAGATAAGGAACCTCCTAGATCAATTCTCACATGGGATGACCTTGTTTTAAAGTTCATAAATCAATTCTTCCCACCTTCGAAAACAACTTACCTTCGGAATGAAATCACTACTTTTTACCAAAAACCAAACGAAACTTTCAACGAAGCATGGAACATTTAAAGGACTCCTTCGTCTATGGCCTCATCATGGTTTTTCCGGAATTACATCAACTTGATACATTTTACAATTCCTTGAATACCAATGATCAAGATGCCCTTAAGATTCCGCCGCGGGTGGCAATTTTCTAGATAAGATGCCTCGAGAAGGTTTAGCCATAATCGAAAGTATCAAAAGTTGCAGTTACTAGAATTGTCAATGATTCAAGAGCAATTACGAATGCTCCGTCTTCTACTTCTTCACCTTCTAATAATTCTTTCGAGATTCAACAAATGGCCGCCTTACTTGAAGATAAAATGAATATTCGAATGAGCCGTTTAGAGAAAGCGATTAGTGAAAAGAATGCTACGACTCTTGCTACCGTCAAAGCAGTCGAGAAGTTTGTCACATGTGTTCGATACCGCAATTTAAACAATTGTCCGTTAACTAGGAACAATTTTCCCATTTTTCAAGATGATATTCATCAATTCTAACAAACTGCCGCCGTTGGCAATTTTGTTCAAAGGAATCCTCCTAATTTGGAAAACCAAATGAGACCACCGGGTTTCAATCAACCAAATGTTCAAAACAACCAAGGTAACCAAAGCCGATATCAAGGAAACAATTTCAATTCGAATCAAAATCGTTGAGGAAATTTCAACCAAAATTGCCAAAACAATCAAGGAGCCGTTTATCAAGCCCTACCATCCAAACCACCAACAAATCAACCTTTGGTTAATCAAGCTTTACCTACCGTTTCATAAATTCAAGGTGTTTCTAAAACGGATTTTGAAAGTTATGCTAAGGCTAATGATGCGAACATGAATAATTTGCAAATGAAGTTGGATAATTTTCAAAGAAACCAAAATGATTTTCAAAGAAGTTATAACGATTCTCAAAAGAAACAAGATGATTTTCAAAACTTGATGCTAGGTTTTATGCAAAATTATCACAACAACAACACCGCTTCCACTTCAAGACCGGGTACTCTTCCAAGTCAAACCGTAACTAACCCTCGTGAGCATGTTAATGCTATCACCACAAGAAGCGGTAAAACTTTGGAAGGACCTTCGACTCCTCTTGTTCCTACACCCGTAGTTTCAAAACCTCAAAAAGAACCCGAACAAAACCCGGAGACGTCAACGGAAAAAGTGCAAAATCCAAATTTGGAGAATATCGCACATGTCCCACCTCCGGAGGAAGAAGAATCCATTTTCATGGAAATCCCAAAACCAAAAGCAAAGAAAACCGTTAATGTTGAAATTCAAGATCTTAATTCTCCAAGACCTATTCCATCTAAACTTCCATATCCCGAGAGGATGAAAGTTAGAGAGAACGATAAACCAAGTGCTCAACATAGCCGGTTTTTGAAGATGTTCAAACAACTCCGTTTAGAGATTGGATTGAAAGATGCTCTTGTCGAAATGCCGAAGTTCAACAAATGGTTAAGCTCGTTGCTAAGGAACAAAGAGAAACTTGAGGAAATCGCCATCACAACCGTAAATGCTGAATGTTCTGCCATCATCTTGAACAAAGTTCCTGAGAAACTCGAAGATCCCGGAAAATTTCTTATTCCGTGTGCTCTACAAGAACTTGATAGGACTAATGCTTTAGCCGATTCCGGAGCTAGCATAAATCTTTTGCCTCATTCTATCTACAAGCAACTTGGGCTTGGAGCTTTGAAGCCCACCCGAATGACACTCGAGCTTGCTAACCGTTCTGTTACGCACCCAATGGGTATAGCCGAGGATGTTGTAGTTAGAGTTGATGGTTTCACTTTTCTTGCTGATTTTGTTGTGGTTAATTTTGAACCAGACCCGAGAGTGCCTATTATTTTAGGGAGACCTTTCCTTCGCACTGCAAAAGCTCTCATTGATTTATACGAGGAAAAATTAACATTAAGAGTAGGAAGCGATGAACTTGTCTTTTATGCTGAAAAATCTGAGAAAAGCAAGAATAAGCAATTTGCTCATGCTATTTCTGTCATTGATTTTTCGAAAGATGAGCCATTTAGTGGCAGTACCACTAATCATTCCGATGCTCTTCCTCCTAGTTCTTCTCCGGTGAAGACTAGTGATAATCTTGAGGAGTTCGCCGATGAACTCACTCTTCTTAAAAAAGGTGTTCATGAAGAAAATTTTCAAGTTTATTCAAACCCTCTTTTTGAATTTGATGATAACTTCAATTCCAGTAACGAAAATCCTCTCTTTAACGAGATGGTAGAAGATGTTGAGAACGAGAACTCCAACGTTTCAAATTCCGATGAGCCAGTTTTACTTAACACACCTTTGTCCGATAAGGTTGAGTGTTCCGATCCAGAAGTCGATATTGATGAGATCGATGCTTTTCTAGCCATGGAAGTTTCTTCTAATTTTGAGGAAGGTTATTATGATTCGGAAGGAGACGTAATTTTTCTTGAGAGTCTGCTTAGTGATGATACCACCCATAATCTCGCTCCCGAAGTGATTTCCGATCATGAACCAAAACAAAATGAATCCATCCATAATACTTCGATTACTTTTTCTCCAAGGAATGATCCTCTTCACCATGAGTTCGCCAGAGAAATCATTACACTTCCTTCGAGGATTGCTAGAGAACATGAGGAATATCTTAGTCTTATGACATTGCTTTGTGAGATTTCAACTTCCCGGTCACCGGAAAATGTTCATGCTAATCCAAGTTCAATTATCGAGTCTCTTCCCGTATCTCTTATCCCCGTTGAGGATAGTGACCCCGTTCAAGAAGAGATCAATATATTCATCGTTTTGGGTGATTTAATCCACTAGGTGTTGAGAATGATGATTCCGAAGATGAAGATAATTCTACTTTCCTTCCCGAGCATGAGTTACCTAACCTTGATCATCAAGACAACTCGTCAGCTCCTCGACCTCCTCCGGAACCACCAGATGTTAAGACTCGCCTTGAGCTTGATACGGCCAGGATAAACAACTTTGGTGTGCTAAACAAAGATGCTTGTTTTAACTTAGAAGAAGGTGTTCAGATTTTTCTTCCAATTTTCACCTACCTCGAAGATTCTCCTTTTATTCTCTCTCTCAGGAGTGAGGACCTCGTTTTTGACCCCGACATCTCTACTTTTCATTTTTCTCTTAAACCAGTTCCATTTGCTCTCCCTAAGGACGAATGAATTCAGGGATCGAGTCAAGCTATGTGACTCGGTTACCAAAAACAAAGTGCTTCGTGGGAGGCACCCCATGCTTATCCATTTTCTATTTTTGTTTCTTATTTCTAATGTGTTGAGAGGAGGCTTGTAATTTTCTGTTCTTTGTGTTTGTTGTTTGTGCTTGTAATTTTTGTAGGATTGAATCAACAATTTTTAAAGCCTCTCGTGTTCGCTGTTGTGTCCCGGTTCACTCGAGCTTCCTATCCTTTGTTTGCAATTAGTTTGAGAAAATCCGATATCCTTTCATCTTATCGATTCACGTTTATCTTTGCATAATTAATAAACGGCTTAGATTTGCGTAGAGACCCGCCTTAAACATTGAGGACAATGTTTTGTTTTAGTTTGGGGAGGGAATCTATCGATTTGATGCTACCTACTTATTGTTTTGTTCTCACGTACCCCGTTTTTCCCACAAAGATTTTCAAAAATATGAAAATTTTAAAAAATTTCAAAAATAAAATAAGTGTTTTTGTCATAATTTTGACTTTCTTGCTGGGTAAGAATAAGAGTAAATTTTGACCCGATCGAGCGTGTTGAGCTCTAGCTTGTTCCTTAACTTTTAGGCTAAGCGTTCGCTAATTCGCGAAGAACGAAAAATGATAGAGTTAAGTATGAGTAGGATGCTAAACATAGATTATTTGGAAATCTTAAGAGCTCATGTATGTAACTTGTTGCTTTTTCTCCTATAAGCTCCTAACCGGATTAATATACGTGTTGTTTTTGGAGATTAAACTTAAATCAACAATTTTTTTTATGTAATATATAGCAAAAATTTTAGTCTTAGTTCAAATTTAGATTTGAATTTTTCAAAAAGAAGTCTTCTACATAAAAATAATATAAAAAAATGATAAAATAAAAAAATATATATAATAATAAAAGCTGTGGGTTGATAAAAGTTTACTACCTCTTGCCGGCTCACAACCGATGTGGTAGTCTTCTAAAAAAAGCCCATAGTAAGAATAAAGATCCGAGACTGATAAAGTTTGTTGCATCTTGCATGCTCACAACCGATGTTGCAGCCTTCTAAAAGGTCGAGGGTTACAATTGCATAAATATCTAAATAATTAAATGTTAATTAATTGACTTCTTTTTGTTAAATTCAAATATGCTTTTGCACTTTGACTATTATATTTTATAAGCTATGAATATCCGGGAAACCTGAGAGTTTTTTAAACCTAAGGTCCGTGAGTCCCGATACTAGTCTCTGTAGGGTGTCAAAAGCCTGGTCACTTAGCCGTAAGGTTGGGATGTGCCGAGACGAAAGTCGCTATATGGGATGATCTCGCCTTTAAACTCATTATTCTAAGGTGGAACGTAAAGCATAGTATGTTGCAAAAAGTTGATCCATGGTTGAAATTCAAGATAGCACACTCACTTAAGATATAATAAATGTCATGAGGGAACGATGAATTTATCCTTTTTGGGGCATTCTCTGAATCGAAATGCATCTTGTTCCATGATCCCTAACAGTTATGGAAATAACAAAAGTTAAAATTATCTCAACTATATTATTAATATATAAAAAAATGGAAAAGTTTTAGAAAAATGGGAAATAGGGGTGTTTTATAACTTGTGACTTAGAAACTCTTCCCACGAAAGACTTTACTACTTCTTAAAGGATTAGTTTGGGGAGGTATTTGGTTATAAAGCATGTAATATTGCGTGAGGACACACAATCGTTTAGTTTAGGGAATTTTGATATGTGTGAAAACACATATCCGTTTTATATCAAAATAGACCCTAAAAAGACCAAAATTGTGC
>BQNB010111393.1:0-22358 GCA_026074375.1 Tanacetum coccineum | reverse complement strand
GTTAGAATTCCCCTGGAAGGTAAGACGCTAGTTATCGAAGGCAATAGAAATAATTCCCGATTGAAGATTGTTTCATGCATTAAGACTCGAAAGTATATCGATAAGGGTTGTGAGCTATTCTTAGCTCAAGTAACTGAACAAGAATTGAAGGAGAAGCGATTAGAAGACGTTACTTGGACTTCCGCCACCCAGGCAAGTTGAATTCCGTATTTATCTTATTCCCGGTGCTGCACCTGTGGCGCATACGCCATATCGTTTAGCACCATCTGAAATGAAGGAGTTGTCCAAGAAACTGCAAGAGTTGTCAGAGAAAGGTTTTATTCGACCGAGCTCGTCGCCGTGGGGAGCTCCGGTATTGTTTGTGAAGAAGAAGGATGGATCATTACGAATGTGCATAGATTACCGAGAACTGAACAAGTTGACAATCAAGAATTGATATCCATTACCAAGGATTGATGACTTATTTGATCAGCTGCAAGGTTCTAGTGTTTATTCAAAGATTAATTTACAATCTAGTTATCATCAACTTCGTATCCGTGAGGAAGACATTCCAATTACAGCGTTTAGAACTCATTATGGACATTATGAGTTTCAAGTAATGTCTTTTGGACTGACTAATGCACCTGCAGTATTCATGGATTTGATGAATCGCGTGTGCAAGCCGTATCTTGATAAGTTTGTGATTGTATTCATTGATGACATTCTGATTTATTCCAAAAATAAAGAAGAACATGGTGAACATTTGAAGACTATCTTGAATTTGCTAAGGAGCGAAAAGTTGTACGCTAAGTTTTCAAAATGTGATTTTTGGCTTGATTCCGTGTAATTCCTTGGCCATGTGATTGATAGTAATGGAGTTCATGTTGATCCTGCAAAGATCGAAGCTATTAAAAATTGGGCTGCACCGACTACACCAACGGAAGTGCGATAATTTTTGGGTTTGGCAGGTTATTATCGAAGGTTTATTAAGGAGTTTTCTCTAATATCCAAACCATCAACTAAACTCACTCAGAAAAATAAGCCGTATGTGTGGGGCGACGACGAAGGGGAGACATTTCAAAATTGAAGCTGAAATTGTGTAGTGCGCCAATATTATCACTACCCGAAGGAAGTGAAGACTTTGTTGTGTATTGTGATGCATCCCTTAAAGGATTTGGAGCTGTGTTGATGCAGCGAGAAAAGGTGATTGCGTACGCCTCTAGGCAACTTAGAAAAAATGAAGAAAATTACACGACCCATGACTTGGAATTAGGAGCTGTGGTTTTTGCTCTTCGACTATGGAGACATTATTTGTATGACACTACGTGTACGGTATTCACCGATCACAAAATCCTACAATATATTTTGGATCAGAAAGAGCTAAACATGAGGCAGCGTAGGTGGATTGACCCTCTGAGTGATTACGATTGTGTTATCCGTTATCACTCAGGGAAGGCGAATGTTGTCACTGATGCGTTGAGCATGAAGGATAAGGAGCCGATTCAAGTGCGTGCTTTGGTTGTGATAGTGCATAATAATTTACCCGAACAAATTTGAAATGCACAAGTTGAAGCGTGCAAGAAGGGGAATATTGGAGCCGAAGGATTTTTTTTGGTGAAGGAGAGCCATTTGAAGTTAAATCTGATGGTATGTGATGTCTGAAAGGACAAGCATGGTTACCATTATTTGGAGGATTGAGAGACCTAATCATGTTAGAATCTCATAAATCAAAATATTGCATTCATCCTGGATCAGACAAAATGTACCATAATTTAAAGAAGTTATACTGGTGGCCGAATATGAAGGCTGACATTGCGACTTATGTCAGTAAGTGCTTGACTTGTGCAAAAGTCAAAGCCGAACATCAAAGCCGTCAGAATTACTACAACAACCTGAAATCCCTGTTTGGAAGTAGGAGAGAATAACAATGGATTTTATTTCAAAGCTTCAAAGAACATCATCTGGATATGATTCGATTTGGGTCATTGTGACTGATTGACTAAATCTGCTCACTTGATTCCGATGAATGAGAAGTTTAAAATGGAGAAGTTGACTCGATTGTATTTGAAGGAGATTGGATGTAGGCACGGAGTGCCCGTGTCGATTATTTCGGACCTAGACCCTCGTTTTGCATCCGGATTTTTGGAGATCCCTTCAAAAGTCAATAGGGATGAATTTGGATATGAGCACTGCTTATCATCCTCAAACTGATGGTCAGAATGAATGAAGGATCCAAACATTGGAAGACATGTTACGTGCTTGCGTGATTGACTTTGGTAGTGACTGGGATAAGCACTTACCTTTGGCTGAATTCTCATACAATAATAGTTATCACGCTAGTATTAAAGCCGCACCTTTAGAAGCGCTATACGGAAGGAAATGTAGATCGCCTGTATGTTGGAGTGAGGTTGGAGATGTCCAACTCACGGGACCGGAAATGATTCGTGAAAACGACGAAAATGATTGTGCAAATCAAGAACCGATTATTGGCTACTCGTAGTAGACAGAAAAGTTATGCGGATGTGAGACGTAAACCTTTGGAGTTCGAGGTGGGTGGCAAAGTTATGCTGAAAGTATCACCGTGGAAAGGTGTTGTACAATTTGGAAAACGTGGGAAGTTAAGTCCCCGTTATATTGGACCATTCAAGATTCTATCAAGAGTCGGTCCGGAGGCATATAAACTGAAATTACCCCGAGAGCTTCAAGGAGTTCATAATACATTCCATGATTCGAACTTGAAGAAGTGTTTATCGGATGAAGATCTTATTATTCCTCTTGACGAAGTAAGGATCGACGAGAAGTTGCATTTCATCGAAGAACCTATCGAAATCATGGATAGGGAAGTGAAGCAACTTAAGCAAAATCGGATTCCTATAGTTAAGGTTCGATGGAACTCGAATCGTGGACTGGAATATACTTGGGAACGGGAGGACCAAATGTGGAAGAAATACCCTCATCTCTTTGATTGTAATAAGAAACGGACGACAAGATGAATTGATCTTCGAGGACGAAGATCCTTTTTAGGGGGAAATGCTGTGACAATCCGTCAAATTCAGGTCGTTATTTTATTCTCGAGTATTAAATATAATTTTCATTGTTATGTTGAGATGTGAACTCACTATTAACCGGAAGAAATTAGGGTTTACGGTTGCAAATTAAGTAACGTCAACGAAGAACCGGAGAATCCTACGTTAAGTATCAATGTTTATGTTATCGAATTTCGGTAGAAATATTTTTATTACATTCGTTTTTATTTATCGTGTCTAGTACTATTTTTACTTTTTACGAAAAACGACTACAAACCGTAACTTTTTAAATATGTTGGAGTTGGGGGGGGGGGGGGTTTTTTGATGGGATGGGTGTGTTGGGGTATGTGGGTAGGGGGGGGTGTGTGGGGGGGGCTGAGGTGTATGTGTGGTTCTTGTTGTGGTGTAGTGGGTTATCTTTTGGTTGGTGTGAGAGTTTTTGGGATAGGGTGTGTGTCAGGGTTATGGTGTTTTTGAAATAATTTGTTTGAAGGGGAATATGATAGGAATTTGAGATTGTATATGATTGGATAGTTATGGTGGATTGGGGCGGTGAAGGATGGATGGAGGTAATATTTGGAGTGGGGTGTGTTGATGGGAGACTTGATATTGGGTGAATAGTTGGTATAGGGAGTTGGTTGAGAATTTTTGAGAGGTTGAATTTATTGGTAGTTGGAAATAATTTTAGACATAGGATATACATGAATTATGATTATCTCCTTCAAATCAATTAGTGGAATATTCTACTGTGTATAATTCTCATGTCATCCTGTGGGGGTGGGTTGGTGGTGGAATGTATTGTAGTGGTTTGGAGTGGAGGAGGAGGGAGGTGGGTGTGGGTGAATATCTTTAAAAGCTTCATGGGGGTGTGGGGGGTGTGTTGGTGGGTAGTTGTGGGGGGGGGGGGTGTTGGGATTAGTATGGTTGACAGAGCATATCAAATAATGGTAACCATATCTCTCCTTATCAGACACAACATACATCAGAATTAACTTCAAATGGCACACCTTCCGCCAAAAAAAAAAACCTTCGCCCCTACAAAAAAAACTCTAACAAGTGAGAAGGAAGTTAACTTGGAGGTGTCTAGGGTGGTTGAGGGTTTGGGGATTGAGGGGAGGGGAGCGGGGGGGGGGGGGGGGGTGGAGTGGAGTGGTTGGTGGGGGGTGGCTGGAGGGGATAGTTAATTTGGTGTTTGGTGGGTGGGGTTAATGGGGATTGAATAAGTTGGTTGCATAATGTGTAGATTATAATAATGAAATATTGGTACGCATGTGTGTGATCATGAAATACCGTTCACACTTAGGCCTACCAAAAAATGTCTCCATTACCGAAAGAGCAAAAACCCACCGCTCCACAATTTACCATAGAAAAAGGGTCACGTATGGGGGGGGTGAGGGGGAGGGTCTGTATGATGGGTAGAGTTGTACTGGGTGTGCGTGTACGGGTGTTGTTTGAGTTATTAATTGTCTATGTTAATTGTTTGGAGATATTGGATAGATGAGTATGCTAGGTGGCGGTTGAGTAGTGGGAGTATTGCGTGGGGCACTTATGTTACAAATTGTTAGAGGATGTGAGACCCAATCCTCTCTAGAGTGGTGGAGCGGTATAGGGCGTGTGGGGGAGGGTGCTGGGGGGGGGTTGGTGGACCCCGATTCCAAACAACTGAATACAAGAAACGTCACATCGCAGAACAACTCCAAATGATCACTAAGCAAGTATAACAAACTCACAAATCTACTCCAAATGAATCACGTAACCATGGAGCGAAGCATACCCCAAAACCACTCCACATGATCACTATCCATGGAGCAGAACCACACAAACCCACTCCAATTGATCACTAAGCATGGAGCGTATCACCACAGACACACATGTAACACATAACATATAATAGCCACAAAAAGTCCATGCATCACTTTAAACACATTATCACAGTAATCAAAACATTTCCATACTACATCATTTCATCTCAAGTTTAACATTAAAAAAAAGAGTGGTGCGATTATGAAACTCACCTTGCTTACTATTCCAAAAGATACCAACGAAAAAGCTCACACACAACTTCACGAATGCTCTAAACAAATAAGCCCATAATAAAGTTACCATCAAGTTTGGTAAACAACCCAATACGATGATGTAACACACCACTATGATGTATATCTAAGCTATCTGCCATAGATTTCTATTACATTGACTACAACCCTTTTTCAACTATCCTACATATTCATTTACACATCCATGCTAACACCTTTAAATTTCGCTGGTTTTTTGAGCGAGACAATTTTATACTCAGTTACGCAGTCCTAAGACGAACACACATAAACCTTTCTATGAATTCAAAACCCAAATCATCATGCTACATCGATAATTCTTTATGAACCCTCAACGAGCTCCTCATACCATTACCCAATTACAAATACCCTAGAAATTTCATTAGCCTCTCAAAGTCTGAGCTCCAAATTCGCGTCAAAATCTGACCTCTAAAGGAATGGCACTAGCTGACCACCTATAGACTCCTGCCTATCACTTACGGCAAAAATTCCGAGACGGTCACACAAAACACATATTAACAATTAAACTACCAATTGAACTTTAGAGCCTCTAACTAATGATGTCTAAGTATTTTTTAGAAAATCAAACCAAAACTAAAATATCGTCATAGATTACACACGGATTTTGTAACGACTTTTCTGCGACACCCACTTCCCCGCCATAATAACTCATGAGGCCACTTTTCCAGACACAGTAGACCTCTCTCTGAGGTATCTCTACCATATATTGTCATCCAAGTTATTATTAATAATTATTATGACAACGCAGTTATACCTCTACAAGACATGAGCGAGAGCTACACCAATTCTGCACTCATTGAATTCATATTCCAAATACACACTACTACATCCAAAGAACAATATCTAACCGACTAACCCAATCGTGTTAATCTAATCAAACGAATGATCAAACATGAATCTATACATCAAAATTTCCCGACGAACATAAAAACCCTAATTCTTATAATACCCATAATATATAAACCTAAATCCATTCATTTTTAGATTACTAGATATAAAAAATATAACATAGAATTTACAAGTGAATAGGAAAAATACCTTAGCAAAGAACCCTAACTTTTTTTCTCTCTTTTTTTCCTTCTCTAATCGGTCGACTGAAACAAGGGGTGTGGGTTTGGGTTTTATTTTTATATTTATAGGCTACATGGGATATCCTAGATACTTCCTAATTAGAATTTGACTCCAAATAAAACTCCTTTTCTATTTTCTTTTTTCTTCCTTTTATTGTTCTAAATCGGATTTTTTACTATTCATGGGCCCCTAAAAAAATATTTTTTTCGTTTCTTTTATTTTTCATTAATTAATTAATTAACTTTATACTTAATTTTTATAAAACCTATACAAAATTTTGTCAAAAACCATTTGCTTGCCAAATTAATTTCTAAAAATAACTTTTCATTTTCAAATTCACTTTCCAAAAATAGAAAGTCTTCCAAAAACTCTCATATTTTTTAACAAACTCATTCTCATTCATAATGACACACTCTCAATTTTAATAATCCATCACCTAGAGATCCACATATTAACCAATCCAATTCTCTCAAAATACCCAATCAATTCCATTATCACTATAAGTGGTTAAAATGAAATTTCTCCATCAAATAACTCATTTCTCTTAACTTAACCTCTAAAACCTAAACTTATCTTAAATTACTAACACAAAAATACGTATATGTATAATTACTTACACAATTAACGCGAAACCGCTTCAATCACCGAAATCATTTGCTTGTCACCAAAAGTGAAAGAAATGAACTTCACAAAATTTAACACAAATCCAATCCCAATGAGACGATCACGCTCAATGGATTGATTATCCAATCTCACATATCCCACACAAACACATATAAACACGTATAAACACATAACCATACATTGTAACAGATACATTTATGTCAACACTACGGTTTGACCAACCTGCTCAAGTCAAACTTTCCCTCATAACCTTATACCAATCATTTTAAAACAATAGAATCACCTTAGTTAATAATGCCAATAATTTTAAGTGTAAAAATAAATTTAAATAAAATTTTCATAAACTTATTTTAATTATGATTTTATAAAAGAAATCAAAAGATGGTTAAAACAAATGTGTTGCATTTTATTTATATAATTTATTTTTGAAAGAAGTTTTTAACACCTAAACGATATGATACGACTACACAACATTACTTGAAAAGCGGAATTTATGACTCGCAACAAAAGACATCATGATAGCAAAATAGACTCCCAAAATACCTTAAGGATTCCAATACAAAAATGTTAATTTTCTTGAAAACGAACACGACAGGAACTCTTGCAAACCAAACAAACCATGAGAACTCATCCATACCAACGGTCTTAGAACCAAACCAAAAAGTATCGTCACCTTTAGACAAAGGAAAACAACCAAAACGCCAAACGGAGAACATAGAACACCATCTATGATAACCACCCCAGAAGAACCAACACGACCTGGTTGATATCTCAACGAAAACAACGAGCACCGAACCCAACTTAAGAATCTCGACGTACAATACCAAACATGTATCCGATGTATCCGCAAACGATAGATGAAAGGGAACCTTACCATCTACGCAACCATCCTCAACAGGATCTCACATCACATCTACACTATCATCTACACAACTATCCAGACTTACATCCTTACATAATACATACAAGCAACTATCATCTACACAACTATAATTACTTACACAATTAACGCTAAACCGCTTCAATCACCGAAATCATTTGCTTGTCACCAAAAGTGAACGAAATGAACTTCACAAAATTCAACACAAATCCAATCCCCATTAGACAAGTCGCGAACAACATAAGGCCTTTGGGTAATAGTCCCAAAAGTGTCCTCAGGTGCAACATCGGCCTCCTCGTCCTCTAACTCAGAATCGGATGATACAGAATCAGATGACTCCGCATTAGGTGGCTCTGCATTAGGTGGCTCAGAATTGGATGACACACCTCCAGGTGGCGGGGTTTTGTCACCCTCCACTTCATAAGGAAATATCAACTCAGCATCGTCATCGAGCTCAATCTCAACATCTTCGTCTTCAATATCCTCATTATTAACACCTTCATTTACACCATCTTTCTCCTCTAACCAACCAATCATAACACCGGGCTGATGTAGGTCAACATGTAGGGCAAATAGATTCACAAGTCCATTATTCGGTTCTGGTTCTTCTTCCGGGTCTTCTTCTGGATCTTCTTCCGGATCTTCTTTCGGGTTTTCTTCATCATTACCCCATCATAATCAACTAACTCCTCATCATCGGGAATGTCAACCATTACATTGGGATCATGGGCGTCCACAACGTGGTTCGGATCGGGAATAACTGGGTTTTCTTCGGGAATAGCTTCGTTTGGTTCGTTAGGGGGGGTTAGGGTTCTTCATGACAATCCGCGTCGTATAAATATCTCGTATTAGTATTAAAATAATCACATAATCAACATTTATATTCAAAATAAATGAAAATCTCATATTACAACATATATATTTTTCCATATATATATCGATAAATAAATCCTTCTCATTCTTGTCCCGTCGGTAATTCGGAGATTTCTATTGCACCGTTATAGTCAAAAGATTTCAAAAATTCTTTCGTTCATTTTTCTTTTTGAAAATCTTTTGTTCTCTATAACTTAAGCTCTTGATACCAATCTGTAACACCCCCATTTTCATATATCAGCGGAAGGGTCATTTGGGGTGCTACGTGTTAATACAATAACTCAAGCATAGAAAACGACTCGAAAGGAGACGCTTTAAACACATTCATTCGAAATAAAAGTTTACATCATAGGTCCCAAATTGTTCATAATTCATACAACATTTTTGAAATATTCTTCGAATGACTTTTATTTAATGGGCCTTCAAAATATTTGGTTTTCCATAAGCGTTAACCAAAATCTCCATCGCCGAATTACCTTCAAGGACCTGAGATAAAACATGCTAAAACGTCAACAATAATGTTGAGTGAATCCATAGAGTTTATATTTATAAACAATAAAATTCTTCCGAACACAAGTATCATTTCTCAAAATTATCAGGATATAACGATGTGGATCAGACAACGTTATAGGGGGATTATTATAAGCCTCATGAATCGAACGTTACCATTTCATAAAAATGCCCACTATACACCCTCGCTATGAGTGTATCTTATTCTCTATACAACGCATCCGTAGTGTCATTTTCCCGACACGAGACGATAGCTAGTCGTCACGGATTGGAGGTGGTAATCTCCAAATAGTACTATTCCTTGTATAAGCGTATGCCATTACCCGGCAATTAACAATTCATGATTTCCGCGGGTCTTTTGTCTAGCGAGTTAATTCCAACTTATAATAATCAAGGCTACTAGCATACATTCAAGTCCCTTGTGTTCAATTTTTAAAAACAAGCATGTTATCTCCCTCGCGGGTTTATAAATCAATTCAAATATTAAAATGCGAGGCTATGAACTCACTTGGTGATGTCGGAAGAGAATATCGATAGATAAGAACTTCGGGCGTAAGCGCGCCGATCAACCGAGACCTATACAAATTGTAATGGGTCTTAGGTTTCTAGCCGATAAATTAACGATGACTCGTAAAATAAATAAGTATGTATATATATACATGTATTTTATATGATGATCATGACCCAATGATTTAATTATTTCACACTTGGGTTTTCTAGGTTTTTAACTAGTTTCTATTTGTCATTTTTACTCATATGGTCCAATATATCCCAAGAAGCCCAATAGGTCCATAAGTAAGTCCATTAAGTGTTTAGGTTGATATTATTAACCCAAGACCAGATCTTAGCCCATTAATTAAGCCCAAGTGGGTTGGGCTTAAAGCCAAGTCCAATATGTTTATTTTAATACATTGGGCCTAGTGGCCCAATTAGGCCTTATGGCCCATTTAAGCTTGTAAATGAGTCTTATTATAAATTTTTAGGTTCTCGAGGTCGGGACATGTTTATTATCAGTAAGTTAACCTTTAAAAACTCCCAAGAAGTGGGTCTTACCACCTCGGGTTTTAGTTGTAAAAACGTTTTATTAGTTATAGTGTTCGTGTAGACGTAAAATTTTATATACGTTTAGGTTTACAAAAATAGTCGTATTTTAATAACCGTAAATGATATAATTAAAAACTTTATATCCTTAGTTTCATAATTAAGTATATATTACAGATCCAAAGTTACTTTTATACTTATTTTAAGTATACATATACTTATGATCAAATCACTACACAAAGGTCAAGTTACAAATTTGGACTGAAAACTCACTTTCACCATTTTTGATGCCATTTACAAACCATAATGAATTGGTTGATCATCCAATTGGTACAGAACCTACATGATTGTATCTAGGTCTCATAGTTTTAGGTTTTGTGCCATCTGTACAGCAAGGTCAGAACTGATGTCTTTTGGTAAAATGGTCATAACTTATTCAATTTTTACTTTCCATTGAGTATCCAATTAGCCATATGTTCATAACTCAATTCTCTACAACCTAGGTAAATCAAATCAACCATTAAGCCAACCCAAAAATCCAGAACTTGCTGTTAACAACAGCCCTAAATTTTCAACATTTTTCTACAACCTAGAGTATTCAAATCAACTCTCAAGTTCTCAAAAGAATTTCAGAACTTACTATTAACATCAATCCTATAATTTTTAGTGATTTCTAGCCAGTTTCAATAGTTGATTAAGCCATTTTTAACCTAGATCTATGCATGCATGGACAATTTCACCTCTTGATCATCATATATCATACATTTACATATATAATAAAGAAATCAAAAATACAATAATAATGAAAACAAGTAGAGTTTTACCCCAAATAAATGATGAGAATGATCAATTGATCAAAAAATATATAACCCTTCTATTCCAACTTGGATCTTCACCCAAATTATTTTAGATCACCATTTTCATTACCCAAAAACTTGATAAAAACTTGTTTAACTTCAGCCCCAAAATATATATAAACCTTCTTGAATACTTCTTTAAATCCTTGTCAAAATATAGGAAAACACAGACTAGTGTAGTCATATTCACTAGTGTGCTCATTGTTTGATCTTTAAATTTTTTATAAGATTTGGTGTTTGTGTTGTGTTCGTGGCGTCAAAGGCAAGAGAGGAAGAGAGCAAATGCAGAAATTTAGATGTATAATAACTTGTGTGTGTGAAAATTGGTCAAAAGTGGCCTTTATATGAGCTTGGAGCAAGGTGCCAAGTGTTTAAGGCCATGGCTAGGTTCAATGCCAAGGGGACACCTCCCCCCTTGGTGAATCCGCCCTAATGGGAGGGGTTATAAGTGGGTTAAGTTTTTTTTATATAAAAACTAGACCCACAATTTTGTAAATACGGGTATTATCAAAGTTCGATATTTAAAAAGGTTACGGATTTTGTAGGTCGTTTTTGGGTAAAGACTGTAAAAATAGACGAGGACTCGGAAAAATAAAAAGAATGTAAGTTTAAAAAGAATCTATTTCTATGACATTTTAAAAATATAAACGTCGATGTTTAACGTAGGATTCGTCAGTTCTTTATAAACGTCTCGAAATTTGCAAATGTAAGCCCTAATTATCCTGGTTAGTCGTGAGTTTATATCTCAACATAAAAATGAAAATTATAATTAATACTCTAGGATAAAATAACGACCTGAAATTGACGGATTGTCACAGCATTTCCCCCTAAAAAAGGATCTTCGTCCTCGAAGATTAATTCATCTTGTCACCCGTTTCTTATTAAAATCAAAGAGATGATGGTATTTCTTCCACATCTGATCCTCCCGTTCCGAACTATACTTCGGTCTACGACTCGAGTTCCATCGAACTTTAACTATAGGAATCTGACTTTGCTTAAGTTGTTTCACTTTTCAATCCATGATTTCAATGGGTTCTTCGATGAAATGCAACTTCTCGTCGATCCTCACTTCGTCGAGTGGAATGATAAGTTCTTCATCTAATAAATATTTCTTTAAATTCGACATATGGAATGTATTGTGTATTCCTTGATGCTCTCGGTGGGTATTTCCAGATGAGTATATCCACAGACTCCTTTTACTCTTTTGATAAAATCTTGAATGGTCCACTAATATAACGGGGATTAATTTTCCCACGTTTCCCAAATCAGAAACAAAAATACACCTTTTCCACGGTGATACTGTCAGCATAACTGTGGGTATCCACTTCGAACTCCAAAGGTTTACATCTCACATCTGCATAACTTTTCTGTCTACTACGAGTAGCTAGTAATCGATTCTTGATTTGCACAATCATTTCCGTCGTTTCATGAATCATTTCTGGTCCCGTGAGTTGGGCATCTCCAACCTCACTCCAACATACAGGCGATCTACATTTTCTTCCGTTTATAGGCTTCAATAAGGTGCGGATTGAGAATATTAGCGTGATAACTATTATTGTATGAGAATTCAGCCAAAGGTAAGTGCTTATCCCAGCCACTACCAAAGTCAATCACGCAAGCACGCAACATGTCTTCCAATGTCTGTATCGTTCTTTCACTCTGACCATCAGTTTCAGGATGGTAAGTAGTGCTCATATCTAAATTCGTTCCCAATGACTTTTGAAGAGATCTCCAAAACCTTGATGCAAAACAAGGGACTTGATCTGAAATAATCGACATAGGCACCCCGTGCCAATAAACAATCTCCTTTAAATACAATCGAGTAAGCTTCTCCATTTTATACTTCTTATTCATCGGAAAAAAGTGAGCAGATTTAGTCAATCGGTCAACAATGACCCAAATTGAGTCATATTCAGTTGATGTTCTTAGAAGCTTTGTAATGAAATCCATTGTAATTCTCTCCCATTTCCAAATAGGAATTTTCGACTGCTGAAGTAGTCCTGATGGCTTGTGGTGTTCAGCCTTGACTTTGCAATGTCAAGCACCCCCCCCCCTTCACCCCCCCCCCCCCCCCCCCCCCCCCCAATGAGATAATATCAAAAAAACAAATGAAATAAACAAAAAAAATAAAACAACAAAACAAAAACTTAAGGAATAGATATAGTGAGACAGCTTTTCATTATTGGCACCAGTATAACTTTATCAAATCACTGGTACATTTTATGTCCGACCGGATGAAGGGAATATTTTGATTTATTGAGTTTCAACAATGATTTAGAGTCCTTCAATCTCTGAATAAGGGTATACATCTCGTCCTTTCAGACATTTCTTTACATCGGATCTAACTTCATATGGCTCCTTCGCCAATGAAATCCTTCGGCACGCCAATAGTTCCTTCTGTGTAGGCTGTTTGACTTATGCATTCGTAATTTGTTTCGGGATATTGCCTGATCACTCTTGCCTTATTCCTTTTCCACCTTCATTCTACCCTTCACCTGTTCTTTGGAATCCGAACAATCTAATAAGTCCTGTTAATTGGCGACTAAATTTACTTCCCAGTGCTCACCTAAATAAATAAATTGTTATGTACCGTGTCACCACTAAAGCACGCACTCGAATCGGTTCCTTATCCTTCCTGCTCAACGCATCAGCGACAACATTCGCCTTTCCAGGGTGATAACAAATAACACAATCGTAATCACTCAGAAGTTCAATCTATCTACGTTGCCTCATATTTAGCTCTTTCTGATCCAAAATATATTGTAGGCTTTTGTGATCGGTGTATACCGTACACTAGAGCACGTTCAAGTAATTTGTCTCCCAACGAAGAGCAAAAAAACACCGCTCTAATTCTAGAGAATGGGTCCTGTATAATTTTCTTCATTCTTTTAAAATTTTACCTAGAGGCCAGTTACGCAATCACCTTTTCTCGTTGCATTAACACAGCTCCAAATCTTTAAGGGATGCTCCAATACATAATAAATTCTCTTCGCTTCCTTGGTAGTGATAATATTGGCGCAACTACACAATTTAGCTTTAATGTTTGAAAATGCTCTTCCTCTTTCGTCGGTCCCACACATACGGCTTATTTTTCTGAGTGAGTTTAGTTAATGGTTTGGATATTAGAGAAAACTCCTTAATAAACCTTTGATAATAACCTGCCAAACCCAAAAATTGTCGCACTTCCGTTTGGTGTTGTCCGTATGCAGCCAATTTTTAATGCTTGAATTTGCAGGAGACAACTGAACTTCTACTACTATGACATAATTCACATGGCCAAGGTAATTGACACAGATATCAGCCTAAAAAAATACCACATTTTTGAAAAAACTTTTAGCGTACAACTTTTTCTCCTTAGCTAAATTCAGATAGTCGTCATATGTTTCACCATGTTCTTCATTATTTTTGGAATAAATCAGAATGTCTCAAGAATACAATCACGAACTATCTCGATACGGCAGGCACACGTGATTCATCAAATCCATGAATACTTCAGGTGCAATTAGTACAGTGCCAAAAGGTATACTTGAAACTCATACATGTCCTATAAGCAGTTCTAAAAGCTGTTAATTGGATGTCTTCCTCGCGGGACGAAGTTGATGTTTAAACCATTACAGTAAATCAATCTACGAATAAACACTAGAACCTTGCAGCTGATCAAATAAGTCATCAATCCTCGGTAATGGATATCGATTCTTGATTATCAACTTGTTCAGTTCTCGGTAATCTATGCACATTTGAAACGATCAATCCTTCTTCTTCACGAACAATACCGAAGCTCCCCACGGTGACGAGCTCGGTCTAATAAAACCTTTTTCCGACAATTCTTGTAGTTGGTTGGACAACTCCTTCATTTCAGATGGTGCTAAACGATATGGCGCGCGCGCCATAGGTGCAACACCAGGAATAAGATCAATACGGAATTCAACTTGCCTGGGTGGCGGAAGTCCAGGTAATTCTTCAAGAAATACCTCGGCAAAATCTTGGATAACAGGAACATCTTCTAATCGCTTCTCCTTTGATTCTTGTTCAGTTACTTAAGCTAAGAATAGCTCACAACCCTTCTTGATATACTTTTGAGCCTTAATGCAAGAAACGATCTTCAATCGGGAATTATTTCTATCGCCTTCGATAACCAATGTCTTACCCTCCAGGGGAATTCTAACCTTTTTTCTCTCCACACAAAATAGCAGCATCATTTGTGATTTACCAATCATCCCATTTTTATATCAAAACTTCCTTGTTCTATTTACCATTTAATCGATTGGAAAAGAACGGTTTAAGAAGATTTAGTGTACACCTAATTATACACGTTTATTGGTACTCTTACTACTTTTCCATCGGCCAATTCGACTTCATAGCAAGTATCTAACTCAACCGGTTTAATATCAATAAGGGTACTAAAATTTATAGACACAAAACTTTTATCGGCACCCAAATCAAATAAAGCAGTAGCATATCGATTATTGAGTAAGAATGTACCAGTAACGACTTTCAATCTTGTGAAGCATCCACAATCCCAACTTTATATAACAGCTCCACGGTTATTTTTCCACCTTGTCCATTCTTTTGTAAGCTTTAGGGCAATTCTCGTCTTTCGGTGACCCTTTTCATTGCAATTAAAAAATGGTTATATCCTTTTTATCGAGGCTCTAACAAGCAGCAGTTCTTGTTGCCCCTACTTACACTCACTTACCACATTTATAACAATCCCCACATGCTTCTTATTCTTTGCATTTGGACAAAGTTCATTGTCATGTTGGTGACGATTGGTCAATAGGCTCCTGCATTAGCCCTTTCTTTGGTTTGTCGGTAGATTGTAATTGACATCGATTGTCTCTACGCACCACAATCTCCTTTACCTTTCCTCTTTTCACCTTCAGAAACCTCATCAGTCTTGTCTTGTATTATTTGTCCCCTGAGCTGATAAGCCATACGGACATCTTCATCAATACCAGTAGGCCTCGATGATATCACATCACCACGTATATTCTTTGACAACCCACGAATATACTGCTCCACCTTCACTTGTTCAGGCTCCACCATTCTAGGATACAACAAGGCCAATTCATGGAATCGGTTTGTGTACCCATCAATATCAGTCCTTTTTAAGTTCAAGTTGTACAATTGTCTTGCTCTTAGCCTTTGTATACACACTTCGAGACAGAAATCCTCAGTCATCCCACTTTCTCACCTCAGTCATTAGGTACCATTAGCTCATCAATAGACATGGAAGCAATCCTTCCATTCCACCAAGTTAATGCACGACCTTGGAGAGTAGCTGTTGCAAATTTTACCTATCCTTTCTTGCAATCAATGATTCTGAAACATAGATTTAGTTTCTCAAACACTGACATATTCCCACGGCACCTTTGAGATTTACCTTTAATAGGTTGGTGGGTCACCAACTTCATGAATGTTAAGTAAGTTACACATAGTGTGGTCCGACACCATCCGGCTCCTAGCACAACGGCTCACCTACCACGGCTCCACCACCACCGGCATTCATCCCACCGCCGTGGTTCATATTGCCTTATATTCAGGCCATAGATATGGCAAGACTTGTTCTAATATCTCGCGCATACGTGCCTCAGGATCATGCTTGTTGGCGTATGATTTCTTGTTACAACATCAATTCCAAATCTAATGAGTATTCATTCATAATTGTATTTAGGCAAAAAGGACAGCAATTTTTGAAGAAACATGAAAGAAAGGTAACAGCAACACAGAACATAGAATATAGAACCAAAGATTGTCATTCCATTATCACAAACAAGTTACAAGTTGCATTGTTTCATACATTACATGTTCATCATCTAATGTATCTACTCTCAAAAGACCTAGTTCTAACTAATGACGATCGTAGTTTAGTGTAGTGATTATACAAAAGATATACTATGATTAACTATCTACTAAGAGGTCACTAGGTGGTCACATGGCTCGGAAGGTCCCTCGGGTCCCATCAGAAGTAGAGTTTTCGATTTCTTTCTCGGAACGTCAGTGTCTTTCATCATCAGATGGCGGTACTTTGAACTGCCCCAATACGAACATATCATGTAAAAATCTTATTCACACTCACTCGGGACTCATTTGCAACCTCTCTCAGCAATTTTATCACGCTCCATGACGTAGCCCACGCCAACTTGTCTCTAGTCTCATTAGTCTTTTCTTCAATGTGGCATTCTCCCCTACTCTCCAATAACTAACACCCTCTCGTGAGAACATTACCCAAGAAAGCACGCTCGACATTTTCCAATCATGATTAAGTAAGTCCTTTCTTTCTCCTGATTTTTCCTTAGATTTGAGAAGAGAAAATCTCAGTTTCGGTTGTACTCAACTCAGCCTCCGCTTAAGTCTTAGCTCATTGCACGGGACGTCTCCAAATACGTCTCATAAAGCCCAAGGTGCCAAATCTCACCAACATATGATAAGTCACGAGCGAAGATGACCCTTCTACCTTATATTAGTCCCTCGAAAGTCACGAATAGCATATGGCTTTTGGGTAGATAGTCCAACAGTAGCCTTAGGTGCAACAATCAAACCTCCTCGTTCTCATGACTCAGAATCAGATGATAGTCAGATCTCAGATGACTCGCAGTTAGGGGCTTAGAATAAGATGACTCATGCTCTAGGTGGCTGGGTTTGGTCACCCTCCACCTTATAAGGAAAGATCAACTCCGCATCGTCATCGACCTCAATCTCAACATCCTTATCCTCGATATCCTCTAACCAACCATTCATATTATCGGGTTGTGGGTTAGGATGTTGGGAAAACTGATTCCCATGCCCATTATTTGGTTCCGGTTCTTCTTCGGGTTCTTCCTCAGGTTCTTCTTCAGGTTCTTCTTCATTATCCCCATCATAATCTACTAACTCCTCATCATCGGGAATGTCAACTATTTCATTGGGATCATGGGCATCCTTAACGTGGTTCGGCTTGGGAATAACTGGATTTTCTTCAGGAATATCTTCGTTCGGTTCGTTAGGGGAGTTTGGGTTATCCATGACAATCTACATTGTATAAATATCTCATTAGTATTAAAATAATTACATAATTAACATTTATATTCAAATAAATGAAAATTTCATATTATATCATATATATTTTTCCATATATTATATATATCGATAAATAAAATACTTCTCAATCTTGACCATCGGTAATACGGAAGTTTCGACTTGCACGTTATAGTTAAAAGATTTTCAAATCCTTTTGTCTCATCATTTTTTTGAAAACTCTTTTTGTTCTCTACTAACTTAAGCTCTTGATACCAATCTGTAACACCCCCATTTTCATATATCTCAGCGGAAGGGCCTTTGGGGTGCTACGTATTAATACAACAACTCAAGCATAGAAAACTACTCGAAAAGAGACGTTTTTAATTGCATTCATTCGAAATAAAAGTTTACATCATAGGTCCCAAATCGTTTCATAATTCATACAACATTTTTGAAATATTCTTCGAATGACATTTATTTATATGGGCCTTCCAATACATTTGTTTTTCCATATAAGCATTAACCAAAATCTCAATCGGCGAATTACCTTCAAGGAGCCTGAGATAAAAAAGCTAAAAGTCAACAATTAATGTTGAGTGAATCCATAGAGTTTATATATTATAAACTATAAAAGTTTTCGAACACAAGTATAATTTGTCTCTATATTCATCAGGATTAAAAGTGTGGGCCAAACAAAGTATATCGGGGTGGATTATTTATAAGCCTTGCAGGACATTGAAACGTTACATATAATTATGTTTGGCGGTTCGTCAAACAAGTAATGACTACTATACACTCGCTCATGAGTGCATATTATTCTCTTATAGACCAAGCATCCGTTGTGTCATATTCCCGACCACTTGAGATAGCCAGCCATCTACGGATTAGAGGGTGGCAGCCTCCAAATAGTACGTTCCAGGTATAAGCGTGTTGCCATTTCAGGCAATTAAACAAATATAACACCTTGTGTTTTAGATCATTGTACAACATCATGTAATTCACAATTTATTTTTAGGGTTTTACGCGTTTTTTCTCTTAAACCGTAAACGTTAAGTTAAATCGCGTAAACTAAAAATGATCAACGGCATTAAACAATTAAATGTTTACATCAAGCAAGTGTTATATGATTATTTAGAGGATAATTATTAACATTGCATATTTTATTTTTATTGGTTACGTTAAGTGTTTACGTTTCGCGATAAAGTACGTTTAAGCCTTCCCGGAAGCACGTTAACTTATCTACGCTTCATCCAATACCCAAAATTTATACCCAATACTTTATAGTTATGTAATACTAAACTTCAAGTGTAATTTATCAACTTCGCATTACATATTTCATTATGAAGGAATTCAAATCCATTACTTACAAGTATAGTAATACATTTTCTCTAAGTTATTAACTACTTTATACTTAGTTATTAATGTTTTAATGCAAGTATACAAACCAAACTATTATGTTATAAATGATGTTCAAATAATTATCTTGCTTATACATTAATACTTACAGTTTCGTGTATAAGGACTAGGATAGCCAAGAAGAGGTCAACCAAGATGCTTTGTAAAAAGATCTAGCATGCAACTGGAACACCATGACTCATCTATGACTAGCTTTTCTCATCCAAGATAAGCTTCAACCTTTCTCATGTCATCCAATCTTCTTCAAGAAGCTTTGCCACCTTGCACACATCAACTAGACACTAAAATATCTTCCTAGTAGTATAAATACCCATGCATGTGTGAGCTAAGAAGTCATAACACATTTCCTTATCAAAGAAATCACAAAATCTCTTCCTTTGTTTCACTCCAAAACACAAGCACTCAAAATAGCTCCAAACCGCAAATTCCATAGCTTGATTTTCTAGTGACATTATACAAGCCTCAGTAATACACATCATTCCTAAAAGACATTCTAACGGTGTTTTCATTAGTGGTTCACAGTGCAAGCAAGGAAGCCAAGAAGGAAAAAAAGGGTTACTTGGGAAATATTAGTGGTTTAATGCTAATTTTTCAAGCCAAGAGGTGTAAATTGTCAAGGGTGTGATTGTTATTCTTATCTCTACTCATCCACACAAGGTTATATCAAAAGCTTAATCTATTCATATTTAAGATTTTATGTGTTCATATACTTTATTTAGCTAAATCACCATTTAGGGTACTTTTGAATATGTAAAATGAATATTTACTTATGATCATTGTTTTGTGAACTTATTTACATGCCATATGGATGCTAATATGATGTTAAAAGGAATGTATAAGTGTTTTACATGATATGACTTTTGAGTTAAACATATATATGAACAAATTAGGGTTTCTAAAAAGTCCTAAAAACAAGTTTTAAACACATTTTGGAAAAAATATCTTAAGGGGCTGTTTGTAATTCGAAATTTACATATATGTTTTATGATTTTATAAAATACTACATGTCACAAGGATCGAGGGGTCATAAAGAACTCGAAAAACCGATTAATAACGAAGAAGATACGCTATTTACAAGTTTACGATAGTTAATACTTTTATAAAACAATTTTTATAAAAAGTACTATTCACCACAGAAACTTATACTTTATAAACATCAATAATATGATAAAACTTTCAATTACGAGAACGTGTTCGAAAGAATCGCTAAAAACGGAGCTATAACGAATAAGATACGACAAAAACGGGTTTTACGTTAATTAAAAGTATAAAAACGATTTTATAGCTGTTATGAACAGTAAAACACTATTCATCACAGAATCTCAAAAACCTAAAAATGTGATTTTATGATCACTCGTCTTAATACGAAAGCGTGGGCGTAAGAAACGCGAGAAACGGGCTTAAAACGACAAAGTTATGTCATTTTTACTAAAGGCGTAATTATAAACGTTTTTACTTTATAATTACGATTTCACTTAAACAAATAGATGGTGATATAGCTATATAGATTATATATGTTATTAGTTATCAAAGTGTTATATTACTAGGGAATTTCATAATGAGGCTTCTTCGGATGGCGTATTGACGAGTTGTTGGATTTACGATTTAAAGTGTCCTAACTCCTCGTACGTCATGTCATGACCTCTTAAATTATGATAGCCCGAATGATAGTACGATGATAACTATATAGGATTATATACAGTTGTTGTTAGACAACGTACTTGAATACTGATTCGACCTATATTAACTAGGTTGCATTCGAGCGTTAGCGTGACGCATTTTTACTTAGGATATTTTGTTATCAGTTTACTCACTCAAGGTGAGTTCATAGCCCCATGTTTTACAATTATTAAATTACAAGTTTTTGGGGTGAGAAACATATGCATGTTTTACAAATTGGACGCAAGTGTACATTTTATCATGATTACGTTTTGCCTAAGTAGCGATAACCCACTATGCCCATGAATCATGAACTGTCAATTACTGGAATGTGAGCGCGAATGATTATAGATAGATCTATTTGGGATTGACCTCCCTGTTCGGGTGACTAGCTATCATTGGATGTTACGGGTTGAACATCATCACGGGTAATGTAGGCAATATTTATATATTGTATTCAATTATGTCGAGCTTCGGTGTCATGAGCTTAGGTAAACGTAATTACATTTTGTGATGTCTGCATCTGTTGCATTATCACTGGGAAAGTCTTGCGGTCCTGCATATACATTTACATAAACCTATGAAATTCACCAACTTTATGTTGACGTTTTTAAATGCAATGTTTTTCAGGTCATTAAGCACGAGGTGCGAAGGATACATTGGTGGTTATATTATGAAGTCATGCATTAAAGATTTAGTCGCATTACATTTTGTGTATCTGTTATGGGCTGGAAATCTTTGTAATAATAACAAGTAAACAAGTAAAGCTTCGGGCTTTTGTAACACATACTTTATTAAATCCAATGTATCAGTTTTAAATGACTTTTTGGTCGTTCTTATATTATCTTGTATTGTTGATCTGAGAAGTAACACGCCCCGGACCCTTATTCCGCTGCGACCCAATTTGGGGGTGTTACATTAAAAACCAAAATATAAAATAAAAATCAAGATTAAATTTCACTCCCCGACAACGGCGCCAAACACTTGATGTGTTGTTGTGCGGTGTATATTTTTATGATTCAAGTTTTAAATTTATATTTTGCCGACTCAACCAAAAACAACACTTTAACGGGCAGTATACTCGGTCGGTGGTAGATTCATGGTAAGTAGGGTGTCGAATACTTGAAGCGAGTTTAAATATCTCAATTTATTTATATTTTGGTTATCTAATCTAAGTTAATTCTAATCTAAGTCAAACCTATACTAATCCTATGTTAGTTCTAATCCTAATTCTAACAGGTAAAAGGGGGGTTTCAGCCTTAGAGACTGGCACGAGTTTGGTTGGTGACTACAATCAATTCAAGACACTTTAACCCACGTAAGCAAATTAACAGAAGATAAAAGAGCGGTC
>BQNB010111392.1:0-22359 GCA_026074375.1 Tanacetum coccineum | reverse complement strand
AACATTTTAGGGATGGGAGACTTAGCACATCATCCACCTTATCTGGGCATACTTTCAACCCTTTAGTGTTGACTTTGTATCCTAGGAACATTCCTTCTTCTACCCCAAAGGTAAACTTCTTAGGGTTTAGTTTCATGTTAATTTCCCTTAGAGTTTTAAATGTTTCTTCTATGTCTCTGACTATCTCGTCTTCCATGCGGCTTTTGATGACAAGTTCGTCCACGTACACTTCTAGATTTCTGCCAATTTGCTTATGGAACGCTTTATCCACCAGTCGTTGATAGGTTGCCCCATCATTCCTTAGACCAAAAGGCATTTTTATTGTAGGATCGACATACCTTAGTATAATAAGCCTTTAGCCTGTAAAGGATGTTACTTCCTTGAATAAATCCAAGTCAGTAACAATGAAACACTGATGTAATACTATCAACTATGCAGAAACTAGTTAATAGTATCAAGAAGAACACACAATGATTTAACAAACGATTTGTATTATCACACCTTGAATCTGCCTAAGTTTGCAGATCCTTAATACAATACTTATCTCTAATACTTCTAACTAATGCTTTTTCTTGCTGTTGTGTTGTTGTGTTATTATTGTGTCGTTCTAATGCCTTCCTAGAGATCCTTTTATAAAAGTAAGGATAACTCTAGTAGGTGTACAGTTCTTGTATGACACAAATACCACAAATACTAATTAATACTAATCACTAATGTAACTGTTACATGATAATTACTAATGTAACCGTTTAACTAATAATCCTTTAAAGTTCCTTTATTAAAGGCAGTACTTTGACTTTTATAAACGTAAGCAGGCAGTACTTTGACCTTCAACTTAGCAGTACTTTGACCTTCTGCTTATCAGTACTTTGACCTTCTGGCTTGTATTTCCCAATAATCCTCCCCTAACTTGAATTCTACTCGCTTGACTTCAAGTTTCTTGATGGTTGGATATCTTTGTTTAGCATCCATACAAGTCTTCAATCTTCTAAATATAATCCTCTAAGCAGTATCTTGTATACAATCTGTTTGAGTATCTTGAAATGAAACCTCTTGTTTTGAGCATAAACACTTCTACAAAAATTCTCTGTCTTTGCATCAAACAGATTGTTCTTTAATCAGCTGCAGGTCTTTTCAGCAACATAAATGGTTTTTATGGGCCTTTACCAAGTAGCCATTCACTCTTAGGCTAGTCAGTTCTTTGGTACCTAGAAAAGGTAATAATCCATGGTGAACTGAAAACCACTTCAACACTCAGAACATGAATCATAGTGTGTTGAATACTATATGACTTTTGGTAAGTCATTACAACCATGAACGGATTTGATAAGTCTTTACATGTAGCCGTTTGCTCAGGACTAGTCAACTCTCAGTAATAAAACATTGGTGAGTTGAGGACCATATAGTTTTGAGCAAACTATTAAAGCTATCAACGGATTTGAGTTCTCTTTACCAAAAGCCGTTTGCTTTGGAGTAGTCAATATTTCAGTGCAATACCATGGTGTATTGATCACCATACAATTTTTGGTAAATTGTCAACCATCAACAGATTTGAGATGTCTTTACCAAAACTGTTTGATTTGGACTAGTCAATTCTTATGTTTGTTAGACATGGTGAATTGATTACCATTTGCTGTGTGGTGGTTAGCCAACACTCAATCCCTTAAAACAGTTTGATTTTCAAATATTTGTGCCTTAAATCTTTTTGCACACTCAAATCTCACAATATTTCAAAAACAACCTTTTAACTAACAGTACTTTCAACAAGGTACTGTTTGTTTTACACTAGCAGTACTTTGAATAAAGTACTGCTTGTTCACAGTTAAATCTTTTTATCAAAATAAGATATATATAAAAAGAAAATTTTGATAAATCATACCAGTTGTTTAAGAATTGTCACCATCCTCAGTTGTCCATAAAATGAATAGATGTATCAAAGTAATGGCTGTCTCATTCTCATCTTCAACTTCCATGCCATGATCTAGCATCCTTATCATCAACTCTCTTGATAGAGGATATCTTCTTTCAGCCAGCATATGAATCATAGTACCATCCTCTAACTCTAGTGTATGCACTCCTGAAGATTCATTAAGTCTCCACCTTACGATTTCAAGTACGGAATGATATTCTAACTTCCATTTTTAAAGGTGCAATATGATGTGTAATATATTATTATCTTTGTTACATTTATACAGTAGTGTGCTATAGTATGTTATGTTGTTCAGCGGTTATGGAATTTTTTATGGATTTTTCATTAAATTCAAAATCTTTCTATAATATCATACCTGACACGTAACAGACCCCTCACTAAATGAGGAGGGGGGAGGGGAGAGTATATATTGGTTCCAAATTCGGCTGGGGCTATTTAAATTCAGACCACATTTTCTCCATTAAAATTATTTATAACATATTTAAATCTTTGAGATCATAAATCTTAAATGGTTTTTGAAATTTTTGATCAGGGAGAGAGAATGTGATTTAAATATTATATCTGATTAAACTAATTCGATTAACGACACACTTTGTGGTAGGAGCATTTCTAAATAATCAAAATAATTCAAGGTACAACTGCCTATGATATTCTATATCAAAAGTACCTTGATTGATTTTCAATTAGTTTTATGGAGAAGTGAACTATACCAAAAGACCAACCTTGTACTTACTTTATCAGAGTTATAAGGATGGTAAGGTTAGGTACATGTTCCCATGAGCCCACCAGGAGTCGGAGGGATCTACACAGGACTGTTCCACTAGGTAGTGTAGGAAGTCCTTAGGTTATGATTACAAAAGGATAGTATTGTGAGAATAGTTAATAGTGTGATCGGAGTTGGAGCTAGTAATGAACACATCCCAACAAATTGGTACTTTAAGAAGTCTCTGGTAAGCACTGAGGGGTTTGGAGAGAATGAAAAAGGAATCATGTTAAGATAAAGGGTGAAAAGAAACAGCCTCTTTTGACATTAGGCAGAGAAAACCGGGTCATCTACATATGTTGTCGGAATCTGGTTGATTGCTGATATGAAGACAAGTATCATGAGACCCAGTGTAAGTGATTTCAATGACAACCTTCCTGGCCACTCAAGATCTCTCAAAGGATTATTGTTTCAATTTCTCTCAGAGATCGATGGCATTTCTATGTCTCCTCTCAACTCTGAGTTAGACGATATTGAAAAGGTTGGCACTCTGCTCAGCCTGTACCCGACTACTAAAACAAATGGGCCGATTGTGTCTAGAGCCTTGAGATAATACCATAACATCTCTTAGGACACTATACAACTATGCTTGCTATTTAGATACAATGTGACAATAAGTAAAGATTTAAGAGTCCTACGCATTGTCCTCGAGGTATATTGCCAGCGAAAGGAACATCCGAGTGATACGAAAGTACTCACTCATGAAGATAGAAATCCTTCTAGAGCCTACATCAAACAAGCTAATTGTAGTTTTTAGGGGACATGTGAGATCCACTATGGATCAAACTTGTGAGACAAAGGGAAAGCAACGATGGAGTGATACTTTATGAATCAAAACTTGTTCCAGTAGTGAATTGTCGTATAGTTTTTGAAAAAAACCTTTCGTTGTGATCAACAAACTTGATTTTTCGAGGCACATTGGATTGTGTATATCTTTCATAACAAATGTGTTTTTGATGATATTTGATTTTATGATATAATCCGTCGATGTGGTCACAAAACTCTTTCTGAGTAAATGTGGCACGCGATTGACTTCCAAATTCAAATTTTTCATTAAATTAGTTGGTTTCTTATTCACTGGGTTCACTCGCTCCGCTGCTTGTCTAACTTTGAGTCGCTTCTGGTTTTTGAGAAGGCTTTTTAGCGCTCAGGCTTGCGAAACCCTGTCAAGGAGATTCTTCAAAATTCTACTGTCAAAGGCAGTATTATAATAACAGGGAACCGTGTGGTTCTTGCAACTGTATTCAACGAGAGTGAACAAAGACACTTTCGTTTGTTTATTACTAATGTACGATGCTGGCATCTCTGTGATGGTAAGCAGCTTTGATGGCAAGAGGACATGTCAATTCACAACCCCATCTCACACTCACTATTCCTAAATCAAAAGGACATCTTTGATAATATGAAAGACCTACAACTCAGGCTTCGCAACTCTGATGACGTAATTATCATGATGCATAAAAAGTGTGAGGCTTGCCGGGTTCCGAAAGGGTCACACAATTTAAAGAGGCAATACCATAAACAGGGCTGATTATAGAGATTTTCTTTGGCTGTGATCTCAAAGAAAGGAGCTCAAAGATCACACAAGCAAAGTAACTAAGGCTCAACTGATCATTTATTATTGTACAAAGAAATCAATGCAGGAAGAATCAAAGACATTACGAGCGCTGAAAACAAGATCAACATTTACATCGCTTAATTTAGTATTTTTCTGGGGGTTACCTCCTTAGGGGGAGATTGGTTAGATATTAGAAAAAGACATCGGTCACCCGTGTATTTTACCTTTATATTGTTCTCGTAGTTAAGTAGTTAATGTTCTAACATTCAGGTAATGGGCCCCGTAGTATCCCTCCGAAGTATTAACCCAACGTGTTAGCCCACTACTAAGGCCTTTATGGCCGGTATTTTGTTGTTACTATATAAGGCCTCTTCTATGCCCATGGAAAGAGGTGGGGTTAGTCATTTACATAATACAAGTTTATTTTCTCTCTCTAGAAAGTTCTCTCTTACTTTCTCACTCTAGAACTTGATAATCCACTAGTATTCGATTGTGTTTGATTTCCAAATATCCTACAATCTCCACTTCCATTTGCAAACCCACATAAGGCATTCATTATTAGATTTTGCGGCTTGTTCATAGTTCCTTGTAGTGAACACTTGTTTCTTGAAACACCTTCAAGAACCAATTTTTGAACAGTTTCTATTGTGTTTGCCTTTATGTTTTGTTTGGAGGATGTAACCGTTTCTAAACTTCGAGATACATTTTGTGGCTAGTTTCCATGCTTTTTCGTTTCATGTTTGCTTGGTAAGATGAAACCTTGCTGATCTATTGTTGTTAATTATATACGTGTTTGTGTTAAGGGTCTACTGTCTGCTTTCATAAAACCCTTAACGAGTCATGAGGGTTTCTTTTATCACCATGATAAATATGAAGTGTACCGATGTATGTTCGATCTAAACTTATTTATATTATTGCATACTTGGTCTTTGAACTTAGTGTTCCTTGCCGTATTGTTTCTGCAAATATTCTTACAATTAAATGCTGATTTTATGTCGCGTTGAGAAACGGTAGATGCATTGCAACTCATTATTACAGTGTACGTATTGCCTTTGGACCGTCAATTGCATTAAATTCTTTGTTGATATTTAAGGGGTGATACTCCCAATTGTTTCAAACCCAAAAACATTTTCAACTCAATAAATACCTTCAAACCAAAATCCCAATAAATAAAAAATGGCTAACTTCCCACGCCTATATACACTTGCGGTAGATGATAATTATAGGGGTTGTTTGAAGGGATGTTGGTGTATTGTGATCGTGAGAATGCAAGAGATCTTGAGTTTGCAAATGGTCTCTACAACTTATGGGTTGAGTTGCTTGAGCGTACAAACGAAAGACAACAATTTATAACTGAATTGGAGGGTTTGTGTTCATCAGCCAAGAGGTACGAGATTCTGGAGTGTTTAAACTAGGATAAAAAACAAGATCTTATTCGGTTGTTGGAGCTTAGGAAAGTGATTTTAGGAAAAATATCAACAGGTGTCAAGAAAGATTGCTTTGCTTGAGAAAATCAGATCTTTGTAGAAGTCCTGTTTGTGTCGATCTTTTGCTATTGTTGTATTTTGAAGTATTTTTAACTCATTTTACTTCGTTTTGAGATTTTTTTTATGTTTATGCTTCTATCGGAATCACCTTAGTTCATCTAATGTGCTTTTGAGATTAGCGACTCTTCTGTAAATCTTTTATACCGCGACTTAGCTGGTTTGTTATTAGATACAAACCCTCTTTATTTGTCCTTTTCAGGTGTTGTTTAGTATGAATCGTCAACCAAAGCTGGTATATGAAATCCCTTATAATGAGACAAGATGGTTCAAGCAAGTTGCCGCCCAGTACAATACAACATCAATGGATTTGTCTTAAGTTCAGGTGAGAAAAGTTTACAATTAAACCACATAGTATAAATACTTAATAGTTTGCATTTAGTAATTTTGGCATGCATATAGCAACAATGGACTACACATGCAATTCAACGACCTTATACTATTCTTATAGTTGTTCCAACTAACTGCCCTATTTGTTCGGAAAAGTTTCGTGTTGGGCTACGGGTAATAATTTTGTCTTCTATTTTTATAAATGGCCTATTTTTGTTAAAAATACCCACCCCTTAAATAATACTCCTTCCGTCCCTAAATAAGTGTCCACTGTTGACTTTCGAAGTCATTCTTTTTCAACTTTGACCTTTCTTCATTACTTTGTTTTGTGATATATATAACTTGATTGAAATCTTATCACGAAAAATACATTAAAAACTCAATCATTCATATATTGGCATATCAAGTATTATTTTAACATAATCAAAAATACTCTTAAGGTCAAAGTTGAAGATGGAATGACTTTCGAGAAAAGTCAATAGTGGACACTTATTTAGGGACGGAGGGAGTATGTAATTACTCTACAGGCCCGTGGACTTCTATTTGCTATAACTTCCATGTGGCAAGCATCATTGGTTTAAACTAAATGTGAAATGCCCTCAATCAAATGTTCTGTTTTCGCTGGTGTTGACTCGAGAGTTGAGAGTGTATACTAATCACAAATCGCATTACTTATCACGATTGCAAAGTTCATGTCTACCCGGTCCACACAGATAAAGAAAGGCCCTCAACTCCAATCGTGGTTCAGGTGAGAACTATGGCTTCGGCTTCAACAACCACATCAAGCAGGTACGCATTTGAAGTTTTCCGAACATGAGGGTGAACCATCTGATGACAATGATTGTGTATATGATATTATACAATGGGTTATTGTAGATCATGGAAAGGATATTATGGTTTCTTGCAATACAGAGATGCCAAAGACAACGTCCTTTAATAGAAATTGTTTGTGTTTGTTTTGTCATTTTATGAAAATGATTTATAGGGTGCAAGAGACTTGCCAGGAGGAATATGATCAAGCAATGGGTAAATACTACCCCAAATAGTGATAAAATTAAGTATATATATTGTGAGGAGTATGTAGGATTCTACAACTCTTGGATGAAGTAATGGCTCAAAACAATTTTTCACGTTTGACGCCTTGAGATGATTACTTCGATTAGGTCTGATAGTAGCAGGTATTCATCGACTTACAAAGAACACATGTAAGACATATAGTGTGGCAAAATGCTTGGGAAAGAAAAGTGACAAGTGCATTAGAGTACATGACAAATAAGCTACGATAAAGCAACCGTTCATTTTGCTTGACTTTTATTTCAGTTATGAGATAATGTGGAAAAAGATGGGAGAAAGTTGCAAAGTCTTGATATGTGAGAGACGTCTGCGCGCGCACACACACAAAAACTTCACAAATTATTAAAAAAATGACATGCGCAAACCCTGTGCGTACATGTGGATTAAAACTAGTATAAAGCTACAACAACCTCCAACAACGACATCCAACAACAACGACTCTAAAACTAACACTACTCTACCGCAGATCAAACACGAAGGAGGAAACTCATGTCATCCCAACCTATCATAGAACAAATCAAGGACAATCACCCGATAAACTACATGCAAACAAGTAAAAATACCAAGTGTAGCACTTCAAATGAGAAAAAACAAACTAAAGCCTCAACCAAACAATATGGATCACGCATCGTATATATTTTATAAAGGGTTAATTACTTGAAAATGTATTATACTTGTCACTTTTTGTTATTGTGTGTATCAAACTTTTTTTTTTCTTATTGTGTGTATTGAACTTTCAAATTTGGACATTTGTGTGTATTTTTGCCACTATTCAGCCATGTAAAATGACCATTTTACCCTTCGAAATTTGAAAAAAGTAAGGGTAAAATGGTCATAAATACATACAAAGGTCAAAATTTGAAAGTTCAATACACACAATAAGAAAAAAAAAGTTCGATACACACAATAACAAAAAGTGACAAGTATAATACATTTTCAAGTAATTAACCCTTTTATAAAAGAATAAAGCCTAACAATTAAACTACTAGATTAAAACTACATGAGGTGAACCAGCGTTAAAAATATCAGCCTTGCAAAAAGAAGGTCACGAATTCAAATCCAACGGGGAGAAAATTAATCCTCTTGTGGCCACAGAGGTTCACCTGCCCTGTGGGGAGTCCGTTAATCTTTGAAACTACTTTACAAATGGTTCTTAAAGGTTGGGGTGCGGGGGGATGGGAATTAAAAAAAACACAAAGAAGACAAAATTTTAAAAATTTACATACTAATTTTTTTTTCATCATGGGTGGCACTTGACCTAGGCTGCGCCGACTTGGGACTTTCAAAAAAGAAAGCCGCTTTGAAATTAATCGGCTCAGAATATCGAGTCTCTTTCAGATTAATCGGCTTGCAATATCGAGTACGGAATATATGTAAACATATTTTTTTATCCATAATACAATATCATAGATTAATAGTTTAATACTAATAATTAACGAAACATTATTTGAGGCATAAAAGGAAGCATGGTGTCAGCTTACTATCCACAATTGAAACGACCCGAATTTTGGGACCTTGACACATACAATAGCAACTTGCACACCACAAAATAACATTCAACTCCCATGCAACCAACCAACCAACCCTACCTAAAATCTAAATAGATAAAACTTTTATTTCATTTAAACCACAAAAATAAGCTATACCTTATAACTATATCATATCCTCTTATTCTTCATTTTCCAAACATTTGCTTATCCCAAATTACTTTGACACAATAATCATGGGTTGTGCTTCATCTAAACAAGTTGATGTTGTCGATGTATATCGTCCAGCGTCCACTAGTGTTGCGGTTTTCGATATTAATACTATCAAGGAGCCATGGTTAGCTATTGAGGAACAAGAATTGACAATCCCTCAACTGATAAGCCCGCCGCAAACTCACTTACTGCCTATTTCTTGAGTAACTCGAAAAAAACGAGGGAAGCTACCAGTTCGTGGGACGAATTTTGCTAAAGGATTGTTACGAACGATCTTAAACCTACTTTAACTCTCCCGGGCCAGCGAAGCATGTTCCGACCCCGGACGAGACACCATCGCCTACACAGTCGCCAGCACCCGCCAAAAAGGTAATAATAAGTACTTAAGTTAGATAGCTTAATAAGTCGAGCTAGTGCTTATAGAGTCTTGGCTCAAGTTACTATTGAGCTTTTCGAACTTTCTAGTGATATATAACTCGAACACTACCAAATTTCGACTCTATTCTAAATTACATATACTGATAGTAATATTTGCGGATTTTACCTTAGCTATAAGCACGGACGGACCTAAATGGGTGCCGGGTGTGGCACGGGCTTACACCCGATTTAAAATTTGCGAATAGTAAAAAAATTGTCAATCAAAAAACTATCGTTTTTTTGCTTTGTGCAACCCTCAAATATTTCGTTGCTACTTTCTTTTCTTACGGTGTTATTTTATTAGCCTGATGTGCAACACCCTCTTAAAAAATCCTTGGTCCGTCGCCTATAAGTTCCTTAAAGGATTTTACCTAATTCATTTTTCTGTCATATAGATAAAACGGAGAAGTTTTTCATTCCACACACTCGAAGAACTCGAAAACAATACAAAAGCCGCAAAAAAACCAGCTCCCGGGCTGAAAAAAACCGAATCATTTAACGAGCTTACCAAATTCGGTGCACGTTTAAAACGAACCGACCAGGGCACCAAATCGAGCTCACAAATCGGGTCGTTTCCACCACCCATACCAGAAGGATACAAGTCATTAAAAGAAAACCCGTTTTTGTTACGAGACCAGATAGAAAGGGAGCAACAAGGTTTACCGCCACTTTTTATGAAGCGGAACCCACTCGAGGATTACCCGGAAATATGCCCACCTGGCGGGGCGGATAAAGTTGTTATTTATTCGACCTCGCTAGGTGGGATCCGAAGGACTTATGAGGATTGTAACCAGGTTAGGTCTATTATGGAGCTCCATGGGTTTGTGTATGAAGAACGTGACATATCTTTGCATGGCGAGTTTAGAACTCAGCTACGAGAGTTACTTGTCGACTCGGTGAGTGACTCCGTAAGTGTACCAAGAATGTTTGTGAAAGGTAGGTATATAGGTGGAGTGGATGAGATTGTGGGACTAAATGAAACGGGTCGACTCAGAAGGATTCTGAGTCGAGTTGGGATCGAGAAACAAGTTGGTAGGCAAGCGTGTGAAGGGTGCGGTGGAGCGAGGCCCCCCCCCCCCCCCCACGCTTTGTGCCTTGCTTGGAATGTGGAGGGAGTTGTAAGGTTGTCGTGGGCGATAAGAAAGAAAAGGAAATATGTCCCGAATGTAACAAAAATGGTTTGATGTATTGCCATATGTGTTCATGAAACATGTTTCGATCGAAATATGATCGGATCGGATTGGTAGAGGGGTATCTCATTGTTTTACTTATGTTTTACCCTTTGTTGATCTTGTGGTTTTGTTTGTTTTGTTTGGTAAATACAAGGACAATAAAACATATGATTGTGAATGATATAGTTACCTGAATCAAGCAAACTTTAATTTGCACATTGGACCGAGACTTAAAAAGAAACTGTATATCTATTCTATTTGTGATATGGTTACCAAGAGTCATCAAAAGAGAGTCGATACTCATATATTATTTGTTATAGAAAGTTGCTTGTTCAGTATTCTTTGTTTTAGCTAAAATTAAAGTCACATCCCGTTAATTCTATGTCGGACACGAGAAGAAGAAAGGTCCATATAGAAACGGACCCCATGACTCAAATGGGCCGAAAGTAGAAGAACCAGTCACAGGCCACAATAACAGCAAGAAATATTCACTAGGACTACTTACGGCCAAACAAATGCGATATATATTGCCTCCCTTGCTACACCAAAAAATTTCTTGAATTTCTTGGAAAATATTACTCTTTATTCCTTTTCATTTCATCAAATTATAAGTTTTTAGATCAGCTAGTTGTAGGAATTTTATACGGTGTGTGAATATTTTATCATCTGGTAATCTGACTTATTAAAGTATTTCGACCCTATATGCCACGGGTTCACGAAATCCTAATCGGACAAGGCAGATTGACAATCGAATTCTAAGGCACGAGAAATGGATAAGAAAACCTTAGAATATTATATGTTGTTATGTTCTGCAAATGAGACTATGTTTGGTTATATTCATAACTGAAATTCGGTTATTTTCGGTTATACACCAACCATTGTGTTGGTTAGTAAAAAGACACGACTGTTGGGATTTTGGCGGGAAAGTGATCATACGAGTTAGTAAAAATCGTTTAGGTTTTAGGGCGCTGCCCCAAACCCGCGAGCGGGACTCCAGGGGGCTCTGCCCTTGACCCCGCAAGGGGGGCGCGGCCCCCTTGACCCCGCAAGGGGGCGCGGCCCTCTTGACCCTTGCGTCTTTGTCCCGACGGTATCAAGCTGACTTTGACGAGTGTGCATTCCGCACCTCTTAACCCGTCATGAGTTAAACTTGTATAAGGCCATTAGTATCAAAGTAAAACACAATTACATAAAACAAGTTGATAACACTAAAATTACCAACACTAGTTCATTTTGTTTATCTTTTATTAAGTCGCATCGGCAAGCATGCATTGAAGTGTATATGCAAGGAGATTCACATTGTCCTACACTCCTTGGTTCCATGTTTTGGGTATGCATCATTTGCATCAAAACGTTAGGCATTTAAAAAACATGATCTCCTTATACCGAGCGGTAATTGGTTGAGAATGTTAATGGTTTAGATATCAGAACATCAAGAATGGCGACACTAACCAACACCATGTGATTTTCGCCTGTTTCCCTTCCTATTACTAATTTGTAATTACGTATACAGCACCGTAACCCAGTTATATAGAGCTTATCTGTCATATGAGTCGAAACACCACAAAAGAAAATATCTTTTAGTTGTAAATATATTTTGTGATTGTGGCTCATGGTAAAGAGTCGGTATCAATATATAACCTTTTCCAGCAGTAGTAAAATCTCTTCGTTTTTGTAATGGAAGTATTTACTTAGAGAGCTCAGTGTGGAGAAGATTAAGCTCTCATAGAACTAATGAAGCTTATAACCTATGAAACCTCAGAGCTACTAGACTTTTGCGCACTTGTTCTTGTGACATTGTTTCATGAAAATGACTGCACAAGGCCGCGATTACAATTCATTTCGTCAAATACAGTAATGGACTACCAAGTTATAAACATCTTACCAGATTTTGGTTGCCTTAAGTTTGTTATGTTAATGGGATGCTAATATGTACCTAGCAACTTGAACATGATATCAATGTCATTTATTGACTGTTATTGGCAAGACTCGACGCAATCAATGATAATTGTTATTGTTGATACAAAAGTTAGGCTGGATCTGACTTGGCCCGAATAAGTAGTTACTCGGGATCAAGAACCTTCTTCTTGCACTAAGTGAATTTCGTTGAGGACTCCTGCACAAGGAATAAAGAACATGCGTTAACCTTATCGTGGGAGCGGATCCCACGATTAGCTTCTGGCGTGAGAGTAAGTATATATGTTTTGGAGTAATTAAGTATGAGTAGAGTTTTTAG
Organism: Tanacetum coccineum; assembly: GCA_026074375.1. Classification (NCBI taxonomy): domain Eukaryota; kingdom Viridiplantae; phylum Streptophyta; class Magnoliopsida; order Asterales; family Asteraceae; genus Tanacetum; species Tanacetum coccineum. Next base: position 9,635 of record BQNB010111392.1, on the reverse strand, counting down.
GTCATACCCTACTGGTGATGATTGTCGATCCATTTATAGGCCCCTTGCTTATTAGGGTTTCCATAATCGGCCCTTAAACTTATCGCCAAAACAGGAATGTTGATTTCTGACCATCATACTTGACCTATTTTAAATCTAAACAGGAATATATTCCCCTACTTAATTTAGGGGATACGTCCTGACTAGCGCAATAAATCAGTTTACATGCTAAAATACAACGTTGGAGACCGTGCATGCAAGCCGCGTTCTGGACAGGTGACAATAAACCGCGACCCCGCGACACTTACCGGGTCCGCGACTCCGTGACCAGGGCCGTGCCCTGGTCCGTATATACTGTCATAAATGTCCCTCCAGTTAGTAGGCTGTGGCCGTGCCACATGAGTTGCGGCTACTAGACTATAGGTGAACAGAACACACCTTACCATAACCGTCATATAGACCGCCCGCCAAAAAGTAGAACACTCGGAAAACATGGATAACTGACAAAGGATGGGACTGTGTTTAGGCAGAGTTGTTCTAACTACCCCAAATCCCAACTTTCAAAAAAAAGTAGGTGACATGCGTCTCAACTCATCCAATAGTCACGAAATTATTTGAGGCTTTATGGCAGTATAAATAAGTCAGCAATCAATGTTGAATCATCCTACTGCATCCGAATAATTCCTGCCTTTTTCGCACACAACAGCACGCACAAGCTCTTAAAATCCTCGGTATCTCGTTAGCATAGTTTTAGTACCTCCATCCTTTCTTTAGCAAAACTAGGGAAAAATGGGTATGGAACACATATACAACTCAGAGGACGCTGTAGTAACCCATATCTCAAGTGTATCTTTTAGCGATTTATCGGAATATTATACCGGAAAATTTGTACCCGAAACGGTGCCTGGTCACGCCGAGGATACACATCGTTGATTTTCCCAAGGGCAAGATAGGCGTTTACACCTAAAAATTTTAAGTTGCAAAACTTTTGCATCCCCATTCTCGCAATTTCTCTTCGGAATCCATGGATACTTACCAAATTCACCTTTTGCAATTAAGTGTAAGGTGCGCGGTGAAAGTTAGCAATTTCGAAGATTTATTAACTACGCGTAAAATATTAATCCCCACCGTGAACCTATTTCGTTGTCTTCTACGTGCCGTCGTACAATTCGGGGTGGATGTCTTTTAGCAAGAGACCAGGAAAAAATACCCCACAATGCTATACGAAACCACTCGATTCCTTAAAAAATTGGAACAACCGCTTCTTCTGGGTAGAAGAAAAAGTGTTCCCCACCGTCGTGGCCTGACGCACGGGTGCTACAAAAGATGACAAGCCAACCGGCACTAATACTTACTCCGTGGTGTATGTGGCGGACTCTTGATACACTCCGTATACCCCTATTTTCCAAAAAAAAACACCGAAGAGCTTTTTATGTATAGTGGGGTTTAAGCCGAAATTCTCTTACACGCGACGAGTCCCTACATTTCTAAATGACAAGGTCCAGGGTGGGTGTTGAATTTATTTTTGCATGTCTCCCACATATATAAGTCCATGTACGATAACAAATTATTGTAGGTATTGCAGAAATTAGTTTTGTTAATTTATCAAAGCTCCAAACCCTACCAAGGTCAAGATCAGGACCCGCCAACGAGCTGCTCATGAGGTGCCACTAATGACAGCCACCGCGAGCCGTGTGATCCAAATGGGGGATGCGGCTGAGCTCTCCACATCTTCGGGTACACCCTCCACCGTAGAGAGGTCCCCGTTGGACTTTTCAAATGAGGATGCCCCCCGCCAGTAACATAGGGTATTGACACTGGGGTTCATGGTTCGGTCGCGGCGGAACAAGAGATCCCTATGACAGATGATGCAGGGGATATACGGAAGCTATTGTGGAACCCAATCTAGTGCAAGAAATGATTTCCATGGGGCTGACCATTAGGAAAAGACGCCGACAGAGAGATGCGGGTGAGGAAGGGTCCAAAGCCCCAGCCAAAGAATTAAGGAAGGACCATGATATCGCCCGTGCTGAGCACAGCGCCCGCGGGGGAAAATCGCTGGCGGGGATGAGTGTAGACACAGGGCTTGCCCTCCATGCTCAAAAGACACAGGAGCCTCCCATCGCGACGCAAACTGTCAATGACCCGAACACATTCGTAATGCTAAACGCAGTCCCTAGGCAAGATGTCACACAATAAGTAACTTCACATGATCCTTTGTAGTTAAGCTGCATTTTTGACATTATTTTCTTTTTCAAGTACGATGCTGTCAAACCTATTTCATCGTTTACGTTGGTGCAGGTCTTCTAAGGGGAAAGGAATCGCGGGAGACCAAGACTCCGAAAGATCTACACCCTCTCCTCCTATAACTGGGTCCCCAGGAAGCATCTACCAAATGGGGTGGGACGTGCCAAATAACTGCCGCCTAGATACCCCCGAGGCCTGCCAGGATGTGGTGGATCACATAGCACCACCGGGGTATTTCTCGGAGCTGCGCCACTTGCCCAATGATGAATTTTTGAGTCAATATAAACATTGAATGTGCGAGGCAAGTGGGCTATGGCTACCCTGATAGGTTGAGATTCGAGCAGGGGAGGCGAAGCTTTTGAAGAAATATGTGGCCCAGGTAGCACGTCGTGACTAGAGGATTGCGACCAGGGAGAAACACATAAAAGAGTTAGAGGCTCAACTGGAAGCTGCCTGATAAATATTGAAAAAAGCCACGAAGTCTACGATCTCGGATAGTGACTAAGAATTAGAGGATCTTCGGGATCGCGCCTTTTCTGGCTTGAGGTTGGTAATGCTAATTATCACGGCAAGTATCGTGCTACAAGCTAAGTGATGGGGGAGAAAAGGATCATGGATGCGTTTTTAAGGAGTTCAAGTAGCATGAGGATTGAAGCGGGTGAATATGTGTGAAACACCCCATATCCATTTTTATATCAAAATAAACCCTATAATATGACCTAAATGGTTGATGCATTAAGGCTTGTATATTGCTTGTTTTGTCTTTCTTATTATGTGTAGCTACGAGAATAAAGCAAAATCACAAGAAAACTGGTTAAACCGAAGCATAAAACGAAACACGTGGGACGGAAGAAGCACACAAGAGCCAGGTAGTGTCTACAAAAAGGTTAAAAAGTCAGCAGTGGTCAACCCTCAGTCAACCCTTAGTCAAAGTCACAACAAGACACAAATCCCAAAGTTTACAAAGAGTCCTTCATAAATTACAAAATTACAAAAGAAGTCCCCAAAACCCTAACACCCGTTATCTTTTAATACATATAAGATAACGGGCGTTATTTTCTTTATAACCATTTACCCGGCGCAAATCCCATGGCCCATTCCTTTTATAAAAAAATCCAAGTCAACCCCGGGTTAACATAAATCAAACGCGCCCCTTATAAGTTAAAACAAGCGGGAAAATCAGTTTTTACTATAGATCGTCTTCAACAATTAACCTAAGGTCAAAATCAAGGGGCAAATGGTAATTGGCCATGTGGATCAACAATTCAAGGGATAAGATTCATCATGGCAAGGTTAAAACGTCACTTAAGCCTCTCATTGGCCAATGCCCAACAAAGAATGCCACGTGGATAGTAAAGAAAGCACAAGGAATGAAGTTATTTACTCTTGAAGTACACTCAGAAGAAGCACAACCTGTCACAATCACGGATTGCCACGCTGACAATCCGTGTGAGCTAAGATATGATCTAACGGCCAAGATTAATCTTCCAATGATTGAAGAATGGATATGGCAGCGATTGATTGGAGCGTATAACAGACCTGTACCTAGAAGCTTCTCCAACAGGCTATATAAAGCCCCTCAATCGCCTCAACCTCAACACTAAGGGCATCTTTCTTACACTAGTTTTTTTAGCTTTTAGATTTTTAGGAAATTTTAGCTTTAAGATTTTAAAGTTTTAAGTCAATGTTATTTTCATTTTAAACTTTTGTTATTTTCTTTATCAGAGTAATGTAATCAAGCCTTTTTAGTTAATGAAATTTGAGTTTTCTTTAATAAATTCGTCAAAAGCTCTCTATAAGCTCTAGTGATAGTGTACGGACCAATAAGCTCTTATAAGCTCTCATAAGTCTATAAGCTTGTGATTGAGCTCAATTCAGTCTTTAATTTTTTAAACCTAAAATCAGTTAGTACCTAGATTTAATGGATTGGAGTAAGGGAAGGAAACTAGCCATGGATGAGCTTCCAAGGACTTTACTAGCTTATCCATAAGGATAAGCTAGAGCTGTTGATACTCATTTGAGCTTAATATAGCCTTTGTTTAGCTAAGGCACTTGTAAGTCCTCTTTACTTTTCTGTCTTTAGTTTTCTTAGTTTAGTTTTGCTAAATTTGCTTATTATTGCTTACCATGTTATTTAGTTGCTTATTTTGAGCTTCAAATCTGTTTCTAATGCTTATTAATGATTTAATGTCTTATCTGTCTTTGTTTCCTTTAATATAGAATTTAGATTTAATCTTTTTTTCTATTAATCATAAAAACCAAAAATATTTAGACATAGTTTGCTAAGACTTTTAATTCTAGCTTTTTCTCGTTGTTGAAATAAGCTCACTAAGTTAGTTATAAGCTACTAGTTATCTGGTATTAAGGTTTTATTAACTAGATTTCAGAATCATAAGCTAATATGAAATCTGTCTAAATATAAAAGGGTGTTTGGATTAATGCAGTTTGACCTCTTAAAGTCAAACTAAATTGTGCAATTTATTTTGGTTAGATTGATTTTCATATTTGATTAAGTATTAAGCAGGTTTGTAAGATTAGTTTAAGCTTAACAATATTTTAAGGCTTATTTCTACTCTCCTGCACCAGGGGAGTTTTTGTTTTCAAAAATGCTTTAAGAGAATTTTTGTCCAAGCTCTTGTGAGCTTAGATTTTGTTTGTGTTGTGTTCAAACACTTTCAATTTAAGAGTGTAATGCAGGTTTTACCCTTAAGGTAACCTGCAAGTTGTTTTTGCCATTTCACCAAGTACAATAACAGGTTTAATAGCAGTTAAAACTGCTGTCCTTCTGATCAAATTTAAGATAGCTTAAGTAGGTTTTAGACTTTAAAATTCAGTAGATAATTATATTACATATAAGATTAGATAGATTAAAACTTGCTTTCACAATTCTAGCTTATTCACTAGGAAGCATTAGCTTTTAAAAGTTCATAAAAATCTCAAAAAGCCAAAAAAAAGTAGTAACTAAATCTTAGCTTTTAAACTTAGATTTCTAGCTTATAGAATTAGTTTTTATCAATTATATTTGTAGCTTATTAATAGAGTAATTAGATTTCAAAAGCTTAGCTTCTGTCATAGCTTATAGAGCTTTTTAGCTTATTTACATTTTGAATTTTTAATGCTTATTTCTGAGTTAGCCTTTTAGATCATCAAATTAAGTTAGCTTATAGTGTTCTTAGCTTAGGTATCTTTTAAAATTTAGTTGCTAGGTATCATAAGCTATCTAGGACAGCTTTTGGTTTGTAATTTGGTGCTTATTTGGATCCTTTATGCTTATTTTAGTGTAAACAAGCTTTTAAGCTCTCAAAGGCTCAATTTCTGTAAACAGCTTTTTCATAAGCTCTTTAAGAGCTTATTTTTGAGTTTCAGCTTAAGCTTGCTTCATTAAAGTTGCTTATCTTTAGGTGCTTAACAAATTTTCTTTTTTAAGTTTTTAAAAATATAAAAAAAAGGGGAAGTGGAAGTCGGGGGTGAGCAAGACTCGAACCCCCGACCTCAACACCTCAACCCTTTTATAAACACTACACACACCACACACTACCGCCGTGTCCTTGGGTCTTTTTCATAAGACTCTTGCACAATCTATTTCTTATACTCATTTTCCCCTTATAAGTATAATTGTTCAGGCTTATTTTCGTGGTTATTTATAAGCTGTGCCCCACCCTCACGAGCTTATTTTTCCTAGGTTTTAATTAGTATAAGCTAATTTTTGTAATTTTTCTAGAATTTTTATAGTTCATTTAGTATTTTTAAACATTTATTTTCATTAAAAACTTAAAAAAATCATAAAAAATAGATAAATAATCAAAAAAATATAAAAAAATTTTAGAAAATTTTCTTTTATCATTTAGAACATAGGAAAATTAGTTTGACTCTCGTAGGTTTATTTTTGAGCATTTTAGTTTTTAGGGCTCGGTTTTCGATTTCCGTTATTCGTTTTTGTGATTTCTTTCAAATTTTATCGTTAAGTTTTCAAATTTTGCAAATCCCTTTATTTTTACTCATAGAATTAGATTATTAATTCAAATTCTAGGTTAAGGTGCTAATTAGGGTTTATTTTGTCATTTTCGTTTTTCGTCCGCGTGTTTAGTTATTTTACTTGCATTTAATTGTCTTAATTGTTTTTAGTTATAGAAAATCAATCAAAAAGTTGAAAATCATTCATAACATTATCCAAACTGAATCAAGGGTATCAATTCACATTTCTTTGGGATACGACCCGGTAATCACTTACCGGTTAAACGTATTATATTATACATTTTTGTGTTTAAATTGCATTTAATCTTTGTCCTCAAGGATTATTTGTAAATTTCTATAAATACTTTGATATATTATATATACGTAAAATTGCTACGATCAGCGGGTAAGTGCTCGGTGCGCGAAAATAGATGCACGGTTGGACGCACTGAGCGTTGATTTTGATGAGGAGCTGTACTCGCATATGTTGACAGCAATTGCCGGTCGTCGGTGGGTAATTGGGCACGACTTGCGTCTAGCTGTTATGAAATGTGCCGAGTCCACAGAATTAAGGCAAGCTTTTGCCAATGTTGTGTCCGCGGGAATAGCCAAGGGTATGAGTGAAGGGTTGAAGTATGGCGTGGAGCATGGGAAAGCTGGTTTGGAGTTGACAGCCGTGGAGGCGTATGACCCTGAGGCCGACAATAAATACGTCGCTGCACTCCATAATTTGAAAGACTTGAGCTATCCTTTAATCGACGAGTTGGAGCAATTGAAGGATGCGCCTCTGGACGTTATCATGGCCTCCCTATATTTAGAAATTGATACTGGTGAGGATGCTCCTCAGTCTATCCGCGACCTTCGCCCAAGCTCTTCCCAGCTCAAGATTCCCGTGTATCCGAAGGTACGTAACACCCGGAACCCCTAGGCTTGCAAAGATGAAATTCTCTTGGGAGACGCCATCGCGGCAAACATAAGCCGTGCCGAGAAGAAGAAGAAAAGCAGGGTGGTATGCCATACCCATGGGGTCAGTTCAGCCCACCATGCTAGGTCTGATGGCATTCCGGTATCAGTACCTACCGTAGCTCCTCAAGGCTTACAAATCCTGCTAGCGGATGCTGCTACTCAGACTGAAGACGAGGAATCTCTGCGGCTTCGTAGGTCCAAGTCCTTACCTCCTATGTTTAACTTAGATTGGCCATAGTACCGCCTGTGGTACTTTAGATAAAAAAAATTGTTTTTTTTGTATGTAATATGTACACAGATGTCTGTGATTAACAAAAGTTGTAATTTACCAACACTTTATATCTTTGTGATTACACGCATAGTGGATTATATGCTTCATGGGAGTCTTTTCTTGTGCATCTAACGTCTTAGGCACATGTAAATTAGGAAAACAGAATCCGTGGCCGCAGGGGTTGCAACCCGCTTACGTGGCAAGCAATTTATAAGGGTACTTATCCTATGAATATCCAGAGATAACCACAATATTATGCTTGCAATTATGTAATGATAAATTAATATGAATGAAAAGAAATAAAATAAGATTTACTTTAAACAAATGTTTTCATAAAAAGACGCGGGGTTAGCTAGACCCAGCGGAGTTTTATTCATATCCTAAAAAATAGAAAGGAAAAAATACATGGATTAATTTATTAAAAATCCTAGTCACGAACCTAATCCATGCGTGAGCCGTGGCTAAAAGATAACATTTCTTGAGGTTGGCAATGTTCCACGTCCGCGGAAGGACCACTCCGTCCATAGACCTTAGCTTGTACGCTCCATCGCCCACGCGAATCGTTTACCTGTAATTATTTAATACCCCTATGAAAAATTGATTACAACCGAGCGTTTCTGCGGCCGAATCCACTTTGAATTTGATAAATGCATTGCTTGTGAAGTATGTATTCGCGTATGTCCTATAGATCTGCCCGTTGTTGATTGGAAATTGGAAACTGATATTAGAAAGAAACGATTGCTTAATTACAGTATTGATTTTGGAGTTCCGTGACCTCGTAAGGTCCTTTCCATTTTGGTCCAAGCTTTCCTCCGTCCATGGCGTGGCTTGCCTCATTACTACGGTAGACATAGTCCCCAAGCTTGAAAGTGACACCGCAAACCCTAGCATTGTAATACCTCATCATTTTTGACTTCGCTTTAGCTTCACGGATTACTGCTCGTTTACGTCTTTCTTCCAACAGGTCCAAGTTTAGCCTGATTTCATCATCATTACGCACTATATCCACTACCGCGGTTTTGTATGTTGGCATTCCAATTTCTACGGGTATGACGGCTTCCGTGCCGTAAGTCAAAGAGAAGGGAGTGTCCCCATTGCTTGACTTGATCATTGTACGGTGAGCCCAAAGGACGTGAGGGATTTCCTCTATTCAATTCTTATTTCCTTCGCCCAGGCGAGCTTTGATTCCTTCTCCTAGGCTTCTATTCGCTCTTTCCACAAGCCCATTGGACTGCAGATGCTTTACCGAGGCGAAGAGCTGTGTGATATTTAACTTCTCGCACCAATCTTTAAACGGGTTGTCGCTGAATTGCTTACCGTTGTCCGAAACTATCTCTCCTATAAGCCCAAAGCGACACACTATATTGTCCCATACAAACTTCTTTATTTGACCACCACTGATGGTTGCCATAGCCTTTGCTTCTATCCATTTTATAAAGTAATCCATGGCGACTATCAAGAACTTGACCTTCCCTTCCGGAATGTCGATTCCCCATTTGTAAAATGGCCATGGGGATGTGATTGGAGTCAGCGGCTGCTGAGGGTTTCTTGGCACGGGCCTATGTACTTGGCAATCTTTGCACTTGAGTATCATATCCCGTGCGTCCCTGTGCATGGTTGGCCAATAATTTCCGGACCGTATGGCTTTGGCGACCATGGATCGCGGTCCAGCGTGCATGCTGCACGATCCTTCATGTATTTCTCTAATCACATAGTCTGCCTGGAGCGGACCGACATACCTAAGCCACGGCCGTAAAAACGAGCGTCTATATAGGATTCCGTCCATCAACTCGTATTGTCTGGCTTTGATGCGGAGTTTATTAGCCTCCTTCTTGTCATCCAGGAGGACCTCATCTTTCAGGTACTCTGTTATGGGTGTCATCCAGGTTGGGCCTTCTTCCTCGACCACGACCGCCACCTCTTGCTCTTGGATGGACTTTTTTTGAAGTACCTCAACCAGGACCTGTTTTGACAAATGTGCAAAACTGGTTGATGCAATTTTGCTCAGGGTATCCGCTTTTTTGTTGTGGCTTCTTGGGACCTGGCTTATTGAGAAACTAGCAAAGCCGCTCACTAGGGTTTTTACCTTTTCCAGGTACTTGGTCATATTTTCCTCCTTAGCGATATATGTCCCTAGAACATTTATTCTTCGAGTGCTCGTTCTCTCATCAGGTTTGGAGTTCTATTAAATTTAAAGCGGGTTTGTCTATTTCGAATT
>BQNB010111391.1:0-22359 GCA_026074375.1 Tanacetum coccineum | reverse complement strand
TTACAAAACCCTAATTTTGTTATCTTGTAATCTTTTCTAGCTTCTTGCTAGTGTTTTAATAAAAATCTGCCGTTAAAAAAAACGAATGAAAAATTAGTTGTCTGGAAAAAATAAATAAAATAAAATGAAATGAGGTTTTGGCTTGAATGAATAGTCAAGGAGTATTTTGATATATGAGTGATAAAAAATTAAAAATAAAATGCTGAAATGATATAACGGGACATGCACTTTTTACTCTATCTTGAGCCATCCTACTTTAGGCTGAATTCGACTTACTTTACTTAGTATGAAGAAAAAATTGAATTCATTAAATCACGTAAACTGTGACATGATTCTTGAACATAACTAACTGGACCAAACATTAATAGAAAGAGAATCTTTATAAATATTGGGCTGATAAAAAAGTTTGGGCTAATCAGTTACTTCCCACAAAGCCCATCAACACAAGAACCAAAAACATAGTTGTAGCCCTAAACTCAAAAAACACACACACAAACACAAGTACTTGAAAAAGAACACACACGGGTTCTTTCTACAACACTGTCGTTTGAATCATATACTGCTAGATCCAATAATATGGGGTGTTTGTTTCTGCTTATATGTGGGCTTATTAGCTTATTTGATTTCGGCTTATATTTCATAAGCCCCCATTTTCCGCCTTATTTCGAGACTTATTATGGGCTCATATAAGTTTATCATATCGTAATAAACTTATATAAGCCCACAAGTCTTAAAATAAGCCCGAAAATTAGGGCTTATGAGATATAAGCTCATAAGCTCACATATAAGCTTATGAGATATAAGCTCATAAGCCTACATATAAGCCGAAATAAAATAAGCTTATTTTGAGTTTTTTTATTTTAAATCCAATAAGCGTATTAGCGGTTTAAGATTGAAAGGTTAAGTAATATTAGTAGTAATGAAATCCGATTTTAATGTTTGAAAACCAATGTTTTTAGGTCGAAATGTGGCGAAAAGGAAGGACGTTAGGATTGATTTTGTATAGGATGAGCGCGTTAGCGGTTTAAGATAGTTTATGTTTGAAAGCTAAGGTGGTGTTTAGTTGTTGAAAAAATTTCATGTTTTTCTGTTTTTAAGTTCCTAGAGAATGGGATGATTTTTCTTCTCTAGAGAAGAGTTGAGAATTTTGAAAACTTGTTTAGATGAGAGTTGTATTTTTCTTTTTAAAAAGTAAAAAAATGTTTAGATGGATCTATTTTCACTTATTTTTCTTTTCATATAGCTCTTTGTATACGATTATAAAAACAATAAAAAATAAAATACAAATGAAATTAATAAAAACTAAGTACAATCATAAGCATGTATTTAATTTGCAATATACTCGAAATGAACATTACCGAATCATAAGCATGTATTTAATTTGTAGTATACTCGAAATTAGGGGTGGAAACAAGCCGAGCCGAGCCCGAGCCTGCCAGAGCTCGAGCTCGGCTCGTTTATATTTCAGAAAGCTCGATCTCGGCTCATGGTATTATATATAAAGCTCGAGCTCGGCTCGTTTGTGACACACATATAAAAAATGAACATTGTCTTCTTAAACTTACTTATTCGAGCTCGTTTATTTAAAGCTCGTTTATGTTTTTAGCTCGTTTACTAGAGCTCGTTTAGGCTCGCGAGCCTAGTCGAGCTTTGTATACAAAGCTCGGCTCGGGCTCGTTTACTAAACAAGCTCTATTTTAGGCTCGAGCTCGTTTAGGCTCAGCTCGTTTGAGTTTTTTACCGATCCGATCCCGAACTTTTCACGAGCAGCTCGACTCGTTTCCACCCCTACTCGAAATTAACATTAACGAACATATATAAATCTCAATTAACATTAAGTTTTCGTCAAATTTCTTACGTTTTCATCCGTTTTTTACGTTTTCGTCATATTTCTTACGTTTTCGCCCGTTTTTTTACGTTTTCGTCCGATTACTTACGTTTTCGTTAGATTTCTTACGTTTTCGTCCGATTTCTTACGTTTTTGTTTGTTTTTTAGGGTTTCGTCTGTTTTTTACGTTTTCGTCCGATTTCTTACGTTTTGGTCTGTTATTTTATGTTTTCGTCCAATTTCTTACGTTTTCGCCCGATTTCTTACGTTTTCGTCATATTTCTTACGTTTTCGCCCGATTTCTTACGTTTTCGTTCTATTTTTTACGTTTTCGTCCGATTACTTACGTTTTCGCCCGATTTCTTACGTTGTCGTCCATTTTTTTACGTTTTCGTCAGATTTTTTACGTTTTGTCCGTTTTTTACATTTTCATTGAATTTCTTACGTTTTCGTCCGTTTTTTTACGTTTTCGTCAGTTTTCTTACATTTTCGTCTGTTTTATTACGTTTTCGTCTGACTTCTTACATTTTTGTCTGTTTTTTAAGTTTTCGTCATATTTCTTACGTTTTCGTCAAATTTCTTACGGTTTTGTCCTTTTTTTACATTTTCCTTCGTTTTTTACGTTTATGTCCGATTTTTTTACGTTTTCATCAGTTTTCTTACGTTTTCGTCCGTTTTTTTACATTTACGTCCGTTTTCGTTCGTTTTTGGTCTGTTTTCTTACGTTTCCGTCCATTTTCGTCTAATTTTTTTTTATGTATTTATCTGTTTTTTAAAACGAATAAATACGTATAAAACATAAAAAACAAATAAATGGGTTAAAAACAAAAGAAAACGTCCAAAACGGAAGAAAATATAAACGTAAGAAATCGGACGAAAACTTAAAAAAACGGACGAAGAAGTCAGAAATTGGATGAAAACGTAAGAAATCGGATGAAAACGGACGAAAACGTAAGAAATATAACGAAAACGTAAGAAAACGGGCAAAAACGTAAAAAAACGGAAACTTAAGAAATCAAACGAAAACCTAAAAAACAGCCGAAAACGTAAGAAATCGGACGAAAACGTGAGAAATCGGACAAAAATGTAAAAAACAGATGAAAAAGTAAAAACGGACGAAAACGTAAGAAACCGGACGAAAACGTAAGAAACCGGACGAAAACGTAAAAAACGGACGAAAACGTAAAATATCAGACAAAAATGTAAAAAAGGTTGAAAAAGGACAAAAACTTAAGAAATCGGACGAAAACATTAGAAACCGGCCGAAAACGTAAAAAAAAGAGACGAAAACGTAAGAAATCTGACGAAAACGTAAGAAATCGGACGAAATCGTAAAAAACGGACGAAAACGTAAGAAATCGGATGAAAACGTAAGAAACCGTACGAAAACGTATAAAAAAGGATGAAAACGTAAGAAATCCGACGAAAACGTAAGAAAGCAGACAAAAACCTAAGAAACCGGACGAAAACATATAAAAGCGGACAAAAACGTAAGAAATCTTACTAAAACGTAAAAAAACGGACGAAAACGTAAAAAATCGGATGAAAACGTAAAAAACCAAACGAAAACGTAAGAAAACGGACGGAAACGTAAAAAAAATGGACTGGAACTTAAGAAATCGGACGAAAACATAAAAAACGGATGAAAACGTAAGAAATCGGTCGAAAACGTAAAAAAATGGAAAAAACCGACGAAAACGTAAAAAGACTGACGAAACATATAAGACGTTCAAAAATGTATGAAAACATCATAATTTAGTGGGTCAACCTGACCCAAACCGTTTGACCCATGACGTGTTAGACCTATTTTTTAAACATGACATGTTTGTCCCATGACCCATTTGACCTATGACCTAAACCGACCCAATCCAACCCATTTGCCACCTCTAGATAGGGTTAGGATATTGGTACTCACGTTTTATTTGGTTTGAGTCATATTTACGTTTTATTTTGTTAGGGAAAAAAATGGAGAACAATAAATTGTGGTTTTCTATTTTTCCATATAAATTTAGAAAATGAGAATTTTGGTTTTTTTAAAAATATCGGAAAAAAGTGCATTCTCAAATGAAAATTTTCCTTGAAAAATGGGATATTTTTTCCAACTAAACACACCCTAAGAGGGAAGAGTATGGTGGGGAGATACATTTCCTCATTTGGGCCCCACAACCTGACACATCAACATTTCGTTCCAACTCAAAAATACACATTCACTCATAACACTAAGGCTGGGCACAGACCCAAGACCGGACCGGACCGAGGACCGGATTGGTCCAAAACTCTGGACCGAGGACCAGACCGAAATGGTACGGTCCGGGCGGGGTCGGTCCTCGGTCCGGTCCGGTCCTATAAGGCATAATCATCGGGTTTTTTGGCAAGACCGACCAGACCGGACCGGACCGAAGACCGAATTGGTCCAAAACACCGGAAGAAAACAGAAACGTAAAATACGGACGAAAACGTAAGAAAACTGACGAAAACGTAAAAAATTGGACGAAAACGTAAGAAATCTGACGAAAACGTAAGAAATCGGACGAAAACGTAAAAAACAGACAAAAACGTAAGAAATCGGATGAAAACGTAAGAAACCGTACGAAAACATAAAAAACTGACGAAAACCTAAGAAATCTGACGAAAACATAAGAAAGCAGACAAAAACCTAAGAAAAAGCGGACGAAAACGTAAGAAATCTTACTAAAACGTAAAAAAACGGACGAAAACGTAAGAAATCGGATGAAAACGTAAAAAACCAAACGAAAACGTAAGAAAACGGGCGGAAACGTAAAAAAATGGACTGAAACTTAAGAAATCGGACGAAAACGTAAAAAACGGATGAAAACATAAGAAATCGGTCGAAAACGTAAAAAAATGGAAAAAACCGACGAAAACGTAAAAAGACTAACGAAACATATAAGACATTCAAAAATGTATGAAAACATTATAATATAGTGGGTCAACCTGACCCAAACCGTTTGACCCATGACCTGTTAGACCTATTTTTTAATCATGACATGTTTCTCCCATGACCCATTTGACCCATGACCTAAACCGACCCAATCCAACCCATTTGCCACCTCTAGATATGGTTAGGATATTGGTACTCACGTTTTATTTGGTTTGAGTCATATTTACGTTTTATTTTGTTAGGGAAAAAAATTGAGAACAGTAAATTGTGGTTTTTTTATTTTTCCATATAAATTTAGAAAATGGGAATTTTTGTTTTTTGAAAAATATTGGAAAAAAAAGCATTCTCAAATGAAAAATTTCTTGGAAAATGGGATATTTTTTCCACCTTAAGAGGGAGGAATATGGTGGGGAGATACATCTCTTAATTTGGGCCCCACAGCCTGCCACATCAGCATTTCGTTCCAACTCAAAAATATACATTCACTCATAACACTAAGGCTGAGCACAGACCCAAGACCGGACCGGACCGAGGACCGGATTGGTCCAAAACTCCGTACCGAGGACCGGACCGAAATGGTACGGTCCGGGCGGGGTCGGTCCGGTCCAGTCCTATAAGGCATAATCATCGGGTTTTTTTGGCAAGACCGACCGGACCGAAGACCGAATTGGTCCAAAACACCGGACCGAGGACCGGACCAAAATACGTTCGGTCCGGTCCGGTTTGGTCCGGTTTTCCGGCCCGGTCCGGTCGAACGGTCCATATGCCCACCCTTACATAACACACCCATATCTCCTCACTTTGGCCCCACCACCCACAATTTTATTTTATTTTCCATTTTATCACACAAACTTAATTCATTTTATTAAAATTAAATTACAATACAAAACATAAAAATATACAAAGTTATACAAATTTGTTTTTTATAAAATAAAACACACTCTAAAATGACAAACAAAAAAGAATAAGGACTTAAAATGAAAATATCAATTTTATTAAACATAAAGCCCAACTTTATCCTCACTTGAGCCACAAAAAAAATATAAAAAAAATTAAAGCTTCTTCTTCCTCAACTACACAGCTTCTTTCTTCTTCATAAACACACACACACACACACACACACACACACACACACACACACTCACACACAAAAAAACTATTTTTATAAATCAAAGAAAAGAAGAAAAGAAAAAGCAACGGCTACCTTTTTTGTCGTATTTGACTCGTTTAAATGACGAGATACCACAAAATTTGAAGTGTCGAGGGTGTTTGGTATGGTGACGATCAAATTTGGCGAGCCACGTGGGATTTGGCGAGCTTGTCTCGTTACCATACTCCTCCCTCTAAGGTCGTGTTTGATTAGGGCCATTTGGGGCAATTATGAGGGTTTGAAATTTTAAATGCCATCAATTACCGTGTTTGGTTGAATTAATTGGGGAAAATTTAAATGCTTTTGAGATTTTAATTTCTTTGAAAAGGGACATTTTAAATTCTGTGGTTGAGAGGGGATATTAAAGTTCTAATTGTTAGAGCTCGTAATGTTAACGGTTAAAAGGGGTGTTTGTCTAAGCTTATTTGTGCGCTTATACGCTTATCTTATTTTGATTTAAAGTTCAGAAGCTCGATTGTTTTGGTTTGTTATGAGATTTTTGGGTTTATATAAACTCGTAAGTATTATAATAAGCTGGAATATTTGAGCTTACGAAATATAAAACCTAAATCAGATAAGCTTGTTAGCCCACAAATTAGCTTAAACGAATTCCCTCTAAGATTGGAAGCATAAGTAGTCAAGGTTTGAACATGAAGTTTTTTTATAGTTAGAGCTCGATATGTGGTGAAATGAGGGAAGCTTTGAACTGATTTTGTATACAATGTGCGTTAGCGGTTTAAGCTTGGCAGGAAAACATATTTGATGACTTGAAGTTTGAATAAGTTCGTACACGATATTTTGGAATATGAATGTGTTTGGGTGTTAGCTCAGGGTTATATCTCGGTGTATAAGAAGATATTAGGTTCTGATATATGTCTTAGTTAATGAGCAAAATCGAGTGATTTTGCATACAATGACAACGAGAATTT
Organism: Tanacetum coccineum; assembly: GCA_026074375.1. NCBI lineage: Eukaryota > Viridiplantae > Streptophyta > Magnoliopsida > Asterales > Asteraceae > Tanacetum > Tanacetum coccineum. Next base: position 15,550 of record BQNB010111391.1, on the reverse strand, counting down.
TTTTTACAAAATTGATTAATCCAACTACATTGAAGGATACGTTTTTTAGAATGTCTTCTATAATAACAAATGTGTAACATCTCGAAACAAAGAATGAACTTCTTAGTGATTTTGAACTCGTTTTTGCATTTTTTACGGTAAGTTATTGTTATTCTTTCTCGTTATGTATAGTAACAAACTCCAACTTGTTTTGTTCAGGGTATAACATCTTCTGAGCAGTCGGTTTCGTTCTATCTACATCCTCTCTATGGCGGTATGTTAAACACTCAAACCTCATACCCACTGAGTTCTAGCTAATTATTTACCCATTCTCTTTACGTTTTCGTACTCTTAACTTTTGGTGTGTCTCAGGTTGAATGACTTTTTAAAGATGAAGCTACCGAAGAGAAGGGTGAACGCGCTAGAATGGTAAGTCTTCTTATCTTCTTATGTCATATGTTTGGCTAGGAGTTTATGCTTGGCTCTAATAAATTTGTGTTACGCGCTATTTTCGTTTCAGGCATCCTTTGTTGGAGCTATGGCAATAGCTGATTTGGTGAAGACGACCTTAGGGCCCAAGGGAATGGTTAGTGTTTTGTACATATGTTTCCATTGCCCAGAGAGACGATAAATAGAGACGATTAGCTTCTTATACGCATACTAATTGTTCTTGCTATTCAAAATTTGCAGGGTAAAATATTGCAGTCGACAGGTAGAGGAGGACAGTGTCACAGTGACGAAAGTGCAGGATGATGAGGTGGGTGATGGGACTACGTCGGTGGTAGTGTTTGGCTTGTGGAAAATTTCTGGAGGAAGTAGGACACATTATTAATATTTTCAGACCTCTACTTTTCCAAGTCAAAGTTAATGAGTAAGCGTTAGTCAATAATAACAAACTTCTTTGTGGAAAATTTCTAACCCATCAAGGGTTGGGCTTAGCTTCCACATAAAACAAAAGTGGTTCATGTATGTTTTTTTTTTCTTCAGTATTTGCATTTTTGCTATTATTACAAACCAGACATTGTTATTAGAAAAGAAGAAATATCTTCTTTCTAACAATTGGGTGTGTTTAGTTGGGGAAAAATATCCTATTTTTCTAGGAAAATTTTCATTTGAGAATGAAAAAACAGAAAACCTGTTTAGTCATATTTTTTCCAATATTTTTCAAAAAAAAAATCTCATTTTCTAGAAAAATAAAAAATCACATTTTACTATTTTCTATTTCTTTTCATTTTAAAAAAAAGGAAAAATACAACTCTTATTTAAACAGGTTTTTAAAATTCTCAACTCTTCTCTAAAAAAAAAAACATTTCCCTTCTCTAGAAATTTAGAACCAGAAAAACATGTAAAATTTTCGACAACTAAACACTACATTAGTTTCCATTCCAAGAAATTATAGATAACTTCATATAAAAGTGTAAAGTTTTGAAACTTAGATGGTGTTTAGTTGTAGAAAATTTTTCATGTTTTTCCATCTAAATTCTTAGAGAAGGGAATGGTTTTTCTTCTCTAAAGAAGAGTCGAGAATTTTGAAAACCTGTTTAGATGGGAGTTGTATTTTTCCTTTTAAAAATGGAGAATATTAAAATGTGATTTTCTGTTTTTCTATTAAAAATTAGAATAATGAGAGTTTCCTTTTTTTTTGAAAAATATTAAAAAAAGTTGCGACTAAACAAGTTTTCAATTTTTCCATTCTCAAATGAAAAAATTTCTAAAAAAATGGGATATTTTTCCTCAACTAAACCCACATTTAGTTGGTGTTTAGTTGTGGAAATTTTTTCATGTTTTTCTGTTTCTAAATTCTTAGAGAAGGAGATGGTTTTTCTTCTTTAGAGAAGAGTTGAGAATTTTGAAAACCTGTTTAGATAAGAGTTGTATTTTTCTTTTTAAAAAATGAAAAAATGTTTAGATAGATCTATTTTCACTCATTTTTCTTTTCATATTTAATATTTTTTTTCTTCATATTAACTCTTTGTATACGATTATAAAAAAATAAAAAATAAAAAACAAATGAAATTAATAAAAACTAACTACAATCCTAAGCATATATTTAATTTCTAGTATACTCGAAATTAACATTACCGAACATATATAAATCTCAATTAACGTTACGTTTTCGTTAAATTTCTTACGTTTTCGTTCGATTTTTACGTTTTCGTCCGATTTCTTACGATTTTGTCTGTTATTTAAGTTTCCGTGTGTTTTTTACGTTTTCATCCGATTTCTTAAGTTTTCGTCCGTTTTTTTACATTTTCGCCCGTTTTCTTACGTTTTCGTCAGATTTCTTACGTTTTCGTCTGTTTTTTTACGTTTTCGTCTGATTTTTTACGTTTTTGTCTGATTTCTGACGTTTTAGTCTTTTTTTTACGTTTTCGTCCGATTTCTTACGATTTCGTTCGTTTTTTTTTTTTTTTGCGTTTTGATTTTTTTTTTTTTATTTTTTTATAGTTACGTTTTCGTCCTTTTTTTACGTTTTCGTCATATTTCTTACGTTTTCGTCCTTTTTTTACGTTTTCGTCTGTTTTTTACGTTTTCGTTCGATTTCTTACGTTTTCGTCCGATTTCTTACGTTTTCGTCCGTTTTTTTACATTTACGTCCGTTTTCGTTCGTTTTTGTCTGTTTTCTTACATGTCCGTCCATTTTTGTCTGTTATTTTTTTATGTTTCGATCTGTTTTTTAAAACGAATAAATACGTATAAAACGTAAGAAAACGAAGAAAGGGGTCAAAAAAACAAAAGAAAACGTCCAAAACGGAAGAAAACGGAAACGTAAGAAATCGGTCGAAAACGTAAAAAAAACGGACGAAAAAGTAAGAAATCGGACGAAACCGTAAGAAATTGAACAAAAACGTAAGAAATCTGACGAAAACGTAAGAAATCAGACGAAAACGTAAAAAAACGGACGAAAACTTAAGAAATCGGACGAAAACGTAAAAAAACGGACGAAAACGTAAGAAATAGGACGAAAACGGAAAAAAACGGACGAAAACGTAAGAAATCGGACGAAAACGTAAAAAACAGACGAAAACGTAAGAAATCGGACGAAAACGTAAAAAATCGGACGAAAACGTAAAAAAACAGACGAAAACGTAAGAAATCTGACGAAAACGGGCGAAAACGTAAAAAAACGGACGAAAACTTAAGAAATCGGACGAAAACGTAAAAAAAACGGACGAAAACGAAAAAAACGGACGAAAACGTAAGAAATCGGACGAAAACGTAAAAAAACGGAAAAAACCGACGAAAGCGTAAAAAGACTGACGGAACGTATAAAACGTTCAAAAATGTATGAAAACACCATAATTTAGTGGGTCGACCTGACCCAAACCGTTTGACCCATGACCCGTTAGACCCATTTTTAAAACATGACCTGTTTGACCCATGACCCATTTGACGCATGACCCAAACCCGGAAAAAACTGACAAAACGCAAAAAGACTGGCGAAACGTATAAAACGTTCAAAAATGTATGAAAACACCATAATTTAGTGGGTCGACCTGACCCAAACCGTTTGACCCATGACCCGTTAGACCCATTTTTAAAACATGACATGTTTGACCCATGACCCATTTGACCCATGACCCAAACCGACCCATTTGCCACCTCTAGATAGAGTTAGAATATTGGTACTCACGTTTTATTTTGTTTGAGTTATATTTACGTTTTATTTTGTTAGGGAAAAAAGAAATGGAGAATAGTAAATTGTGGTTTTCTATTTTTCCATATAAATTTAGAAAATGAGAATTTTTTGTTTTTTAAAAAATATTAGAAAAAAGTGCAACTAAATAAGTTTTCAGTTTTTTCATTCTCAAATGAAAATTTTCCTGAAAAAATAGGATATTTTTCCCCAACTAAACGCACCTTTAGTTGCTCGTTTTACAAAACAAATCTTCAAACAGTTGTATATGAAGCAAGATTGTGATATTGTTCAATCATACATATATAGTTAGAAGTTCGTAGAACGTTGATTACTTACAATGTTAATGAAGCGATTATATCCGTAAGACAACAATATGGGAAAGAAAATATTAATATTTGGTTACTGCTGCTTATGGAGGAACCATTTTTCTTCCAAAGTCGATCACTAAATTCTACTGCCCTCAAATTTAATAATTTTTGTGTTTACATCATTCGATCTTAGCCCGTTCATTTCAAACTTTCATATAATAGTACAATGATGGAAAATATATTGGACCAACGTGTCTCTTACCTAACAGACAGGCGAATCGAAAGAAAATTTTGCGTGTTTGTTTATCTCACAGCTTTGTTATATGCAGAAGAATTTATAGAAGATGCTTACAATGTTTCTCTTTTCATATTCAGCATAAGTGTACATCCCAACTGCATGTCTATATATATGATACATAAATAAAGTTATGGAAATTGTTATAATGCTTTTGTTGTAAACTGCTAATTTGAAATTCATAAACTCATAAAGTACTACTGCTAAACTAGATACTTAACTAGACTATCGCATTTTCGTATTATGTAGCGTTTGCCAAAGTGCTTAAGCAATGGAGTCTTTGAATGGCTTGCTAAAGCACGCGGACAGATTCCTTAGTGGTTTCCAAACAGACACCACCTACACACACTCGATCCATGTCATCAAATGTAATCACCTAGTTATATGGCCTTAATAACATACAATACTAACAATTAACCCATTTCAATCCTATTTTGAATATGCTGATTCTACTGGTAGTTCGTCATACTTGGACCTCGGTACATGCCTTCTACGATCTGCAATGCTGAGAAAACGTAAAAGCCTGACTTCTTTTGACTAAACCTTCTCGTAGGGGCCGGAACGAACGAGATTTGTATTCAGGGTCCGTACAGAACGAGATTTGTATTCAGGGTCCGTACGAATACCGTTAGCCGCCTCGAAGCAAACCATTGTTGACCCTGATAATGACTATTTTCTTTCTGACCCAAATCAAGAGTTATAGATTTTTGAAAACTATATAAAACATACTAGAGTGAAGTGACTAAAATATATCGATCAGTACCAAACCATCGCTCCATTATTCAAAATTATAAGGATATATATATGTTGCAAGACATTCCTGACATACCTGGAGCCAATAATTGGACGAAGTTGAAAATAAACACATTCATGACAAAAATATAACTATAGTGGTTTTTCTCAAATTGACAAAGTTGTGAACTCATAGACTGAATGAGGCCCTCAACGTGATAACTCCTGACAAACTTCTCTCATTGTTGGTCGGGCCTTTGGATCTCTGAGAACGCAAGACAATGCCACATGACCAGCACGGATGATTTCTTTCTCAATTAGCCTATCAGTCGGATAAGAGAGTCGTTGGTCCAATATATTTTCCAGCATTGTGCCACGACTGTTAGAATAGTTGAGTGATGACAAGAGGTCTCCTGGATGCTTGCCTCCAATTGTTTCAAGAGCAACCACTCCAAAGCTATAAACATCACATCTTTCATTCACATTCATGCTATATGCAAGTTCTATATGATCACACATACCAAGTTATTGTTAGGGGACGTTCTAATGGCTTGTAGATATAAAACTAAGATGCATAAGAGAATGAATAAATTATTACCTGGGGCAATGTATCCCAAAGTTCCAGCAACTACTGTTTGGTTAGATGAATCAGGATCAAGCAATCTCGCTGCCCCAAAGTCGGCAACGAATCCTTCCATTTCTGAGTTTAGAAGAATGTTGTTGCTCGATATGTCTCTATGAACGATAGGTGGATTGCAATCATGGTGCATGTAAGCCAACGCACACGCGACATCTTTTATAATGTTCACCCTCTTCATCCAATCCACATTAACAGCGAGTTCATCATCGCTCAACGCGCAAAATAGGCTCCCCTTTTCCATGTATTCATATACAAGGAAGTTGCATTTTTCATGCAAACAAAAACCGTAAAGTTTCACAATGTTTTTGTGTCTTAGGTTGGTTAACACTTGGACCTCATTTTCGAAACTCTGGTTGATTGTCGGTTGCTCAGCCTCAAACCGATGGAGTTTTTTCAAAGCAAATATTTTTCCATTAGGTAGTTTTGCTTCATAAACACTACCATAACCACCAGTCCCGATGCAGTATTTCAGATCAAAATCCTCTGTGACGCTGATGAAGTCTTCATACGCAATTGTTCCATCATAGTGCCATATCGAGCACACATCTCCATGTTTTATAGTTTGCAGCTCGATTTTATCCTTGGTAGCCTTGTGACGATGGCAGCACACACAACCAAGAAGTAAGAAGCAAATCCCAACAATGATGGGAAGAAAAATGGCCAAAAGGTGAACTAGTTTGTTTCTTTGCTCATGTTCTGTGTAGATCGATTGTCCACTTGAAGCATTATTTGACAAGGCTGTACTCTGGATCGGAGGATCACTGGGGACCATTGTGGTGAGATGATTCTCAGACTGATCTAAGAAATCCAAATATAAGAAGTCCAAATATTGACTAAGTGCTTCTCCAACAAAATTATTACTACTAAGGTCCAAGTAGTGTAACATGGTGCAGGCTTTGAGCGTTTTGACAACTCCAGTCATACGATTCTTAGATAGGACTAGATGTTCTAATCTACAGTGAGTTTGAAATGTCACGTAAGGAAAGAAGGATCTGAGAGCTTCCCAAATTCTGGATGAATAACACCCACAAGACGATTCTGATGGAGGTCTAAATGTCCCAACTGCATCAAATATGCTATCTCTAGGGGAATGGAGCCACTGATGCAGTTCATGGCAAGATTTAAAAATTGCAGTTGGCTTAGGTTGCCAAAACTTGGCGGAATTGGACCATCAAGATTGTTGTCGCTCAAGTCGAGAACTTTGAGATTGGCCATGGATCCAAAAGATTGCGGGATCAGATCCGTAAACTTGTTTCGACTAAGATTCAGATAATATAAATTTCTCAAACCCGCAATCTGAGCTGGGAGAATGCCAGTTAAAGTGTTATCAGAAATATCAAGGTATTCCAGACAGGTGAGATGGGCAAACGAGACAGGTATTATACCTGTGAGATAGTTATTAGAAAGATCAAGGTCTTTCAAACGGGTGAGATTGGCAACCGAAACACCCCCTGTGAGATAGATTAATAGACAGACGAAGGTATTCCAAACCGTGAGATGGTCAAGACGAGACATGTATTTTAAACTGTGAGATAAGGTTATTAGAAAGATAACGTGAAATTCAAACGGGGAGATTGGCAACACGAAACACCTGTGAATTGTTATTAAGAAGATCAAGGGATTCCAAACAGGTGAGGAATGGCAAAGGAGACATGTTTTTACCTGTGAGATAGTTATCAGAATATCAAGGTGTTCGAAACGGCGAGATTGAAAACAAAAACGAAGGGACCTGTGATATAGTTATTAGAAAGATCAAGTGGTTATTCCAAACGGTAGAGAGATTGGCAAACGAGACAGGTATTTTACCAGTGAGATGATTACTATAAAGCGAAAGATAATATAAATTTTTTAAACTCACAATCGGAGTTGGGAGAATACCAGTACTGAAATTGTTATTAGAAAGATCAAGGTGTTCCAAACGGGTGAGATTGGTAAACGAGGCAGGTATTTTACCAGTGAGATGATTACTATAAAGCGAAAGATAATATAAATTTTTTAAACTCACAATCGGAGTTGGGAGAATACCAGTACTGAAATTGTTATTAGAAAGATCAAGGTGTTCCAAACGGGTGAGATTGGTAAACGAGGCAGGTAATGTACCTGTGAGATGATTACTATGAAGCGAAAGATATGTTAAATTTGATAGCAAACCAATCTGCTCTGGGATGCTTCCTACAACCTTACAGTTTTGAATTATAAGGCGATCAAGGTTCGGAAATGAAGCAAAGTCAAGACTTCCCAAATGACGTAGACCTTCAATATCTCCAAAGTAAAACTCTATTGACACTACACTTCCTGCTGCGTTGCAACTGATTTCAGGCCAAGTACAATGATCTGAAGAAGTAGATATATCTCCCCACCAATTAGTTGCATGCAAAGCTTTTGCTTCGCTTGATTTGTTGAAATCATTAGCACTAGTTTTTGCTAACACAAAAATGAGCATCATAAGCACATAAGTGAAATTGTGCATATGAACAGTAAGATTTGTGGAGGAAGTAGGACACATTATTAATGTTTGTTTATCCAATAAACATAATCTGTAAATGATCAAGTATGCATGACCCAATTGGGATATCTACTTTTCAAGTCAATGTTAATGAGTAAACGTTAGTCAATACCAAGTCTTTGTCGAAATATTATAACCCATACGATGGGTTGGGCATTGCTTCCACATAATTGTTCTCTCTTCAACTTGATAGAATTACAAATGGTGTCCACACAATTTATCATACTCTCGACTCTTTCTCATTTAGGGATTGACAGTTAAGCAAACATTGTTAATTTCTAGAAAAATTATTTATTCTATCGAGTAGTGTAAGCAGGCAGAATACTAGTATCAATTAATCTCTGAACTTATTTAATCTAATAAAAAGACTAGAGAAACACACAATATCGTGTTTGAGGTTCTGACTATCAAGAGTATTTCTTTCTATTTATATTATATTAATTAATATATTATAAAACAAGTTGTCATATGCCTTTAGTTTTCACCATGTAAACACTGGGTTCCAACAATTTCTCATCTACACAGTAAAGCAGGTCGATATTGAGTTTATGCAAGCCCAATATTCCACAAAAAGTTTAAGTCCGCGTGGAAATCCTTAGAATGTGTGCCCCTTGTGAGTGCCGACTAACCCTTCCAAAAGGACAAAGCCCAGGCAATGAGCACATATCCGAATAACCACTAGTCATAAGTTAGGCTTTACAATATTAGTAACCAACTTTTAATGGATCCCATAGAGAATCCTATTTCCAGGAAAGATCCATGTAAATGCTAGTTTCAATGACTCACCTAACTTTGACTAATGCAACGCTTATAAAATCGCTCTCATCCTCATGTTCACGGCCATTGCCATCATTCTTTTTACCACAATCATATTGGAATAATTGATTTGCTTGCCTTTGTGGATTAACACAGGATTACAATATATTATATCTTAGGATTGTTTTAGAAGTGGGTTAGGCCCATAAGATAATAAAGCCCGAATGACCATATCAAATAATACATTTAACACTCCTCCGCAGTTTTGAGCGGTGAGATAGAACCGTAACACTACAAAACTGGACAAATATCTCAAAAATCGCCAATCGGCAAACCCTTTGTGAAGATGTCGGCATATTGGTAACGAGATGGCACATGAAGTACACGAACCTATCCTCGAGCAACCATATCATGAACAAAATGTATATCAATTCTCTATGGTGTTTTTGGTACTCTGATGTTGAACAGGAGTAGTAGACAGATATAATACCAACGCACTTACTTGATCACAATAAACAAGAGTACATAACATGGGAGTATCAACACTCGTAACAAATTGCGGATCCAAGCTGTTTTTCTCGCAACCATACATTCGCAACCCCGCGATATTCAGCTTCAGCACTGGAACGAGACAAAGTAACCTGATGTTTAGCGGACCAAGGTAAAAGATTATCTCCAAGAAACACACAATAACCAGATGTGGACCGTCAAGTAACAAGACAACCCGCCCAATCAGCATCGGTATAAGCATTAAGCTGAGATGTAGACGAATACATGACGTTGAAGTGCCATGATACCAAAGTACGCACGAATATTAAACAATAACCCGTTGAGTAGTAGCCAAATGAAAGGCACCAGAAGGGTCAATGCATATGAAGACATACCTTGCAAACGGCATAGGAAATATCTGGCCGAGTAAAGGTGAGATACTGAAGACCACCTGCAAGACTACGATATAAAGTGGAATCAGAGATAAACCCCCTCCCCTTCCACTAATCCCTATACCAAAACCCCTAATCCTCTAACCACTAAACCCTATACCAAAAACCCTAAACCCCTAACCACTAGGTATAATATCACAAGTGATATATACATAAACTTTAAAATCTATACCAAAAACCCTAAACCCCTGACCACTACCCTATACCAAAAACCTAAACCTCAAATCACTATGTGTTCTATCACAAGTGATATATACATAAACTTTAAAATTTATACCCTAAACCCTAAACCCCTAACTACTAAACACTATACCAAAACCCTCAAACTCCTAACCACTAAACCCTATACCAATACCTTTATAAACTAAGATTCACCCGTAGCTTAACAGTTATTACCCTTGACATTGTAGTATCACCAGTGATAAATAAATAATAATAATATCTCATGTGATAAAGTAATATAATGTGACATTAGTCATGGTATTCCACATATAATTAATATAACATGTGATTAAGCAATATAATGTGACACTAACTGTGGTTATTTTTGAAAATTTTAACTATGTAATCAATGTTATCCTATCACTTGAGACATTATACTGTTAGATAGGATTAAATGGGTTAAACAATAGTTTTTGTGAGAAAATAATTTTTAGTTTAATATTCCACAAAATATTTGTTTGATATAGGGTTTAAAATGGTAAAAGATGTATATATATTTCAATGTCCAAACATATAAATCATTTAATTTTTTAACACAAATAATTTAATGCTATTTCATGACATCATGTTGAAGTATTCAAACTTACGATATGTTATATACACATTGTGAAACTTCAAGCGTGTTTGATCATAAAAAAAATAAATTCCTTCGTTATCACCACTATCTTAAATAAAGAGTTTCTACATTTGAAGGTCCAAAAATTATGTGTGATAAATGGTAGGAAAGCTAAGAATGTGTACTTTGGAATGCCAATAACGATGAATCTGTTGGAGTTTCACACAAATATTTATACCTGTTTTACGAAAGCATGTGAAGTGTTCTAACTTACAGATTAGTGTAATATCACAAGTGATATATCAAACAAAATACTGCATCGAGAAAAAACAAACAAAAAAACCAAAAAAAAAAAAGTTTGTCGAAAATATATGAAAGTGCCACTCTATTGAAAGATAATTAAATGCTCGTCACGATGATGTAATTTATGTATCTTAATGTTTTACGGTTTTTGCGATATGCAATTTTTAAAAAATAGGGGTGAAATTGTGTTTTAATTAAAAAACACAAAGGTAGGAAGATGGCGGTGGATGTTTTTTAAGGTTTAATCTTGTTCATTAGACAAAATTAAATCTTAGATTAATCCTCACCACTAGATCAAATCTAAATAAATGGTGAGGATTTGTCCTTTGGTATGTGAGGAGAAACTAGTATGCAAATTAACTTTTCTCCAAATGATAAACCCACCGTCCCACTACAATTTAGATCAGAACAACCAATCAATTCAAGGAGATGTAAAATAACTTACTCGACCAAATAGCTTGCCACATGACTAACAGAAACAATTACCAGGTTCCAATCGTATGAACGACATATCAATCACACCCCGCAAACCGAACAAGCGAACTCAAATATGGGATTTCTGGCTTTTGATACCATGTAGAAACAAACAAGCACAAGTGACTAATTTGTATTACTTGATCAAATAAAGATATGTACAAGCAAAGTATGTATACACCATAAAAAGAGAAATGTTGCCCCTAATACTAGATTGTGCTAATGGCGACACATGGGTCCTTATTAACTAACCGTATGATATGTGAAATAGATGTTATACGCGTGTGATAATTTTTTCGTTATTTAGAAAATTATTAAAATAAATAAAAATTTTGCTTCTAAAATCATAATGCAAGGTGAATACTCCATACTAATTGCGCCTAAAATGATCTGTGTTTTTTTGAGATTACGTCACATAAAACCCAATTTAGTGACTTGCTTTGTAAGTGTTGCTAAAAGTAATAAGTGCAGACTTTGGAAGAAAAAAAGTTTTCATAAGTAGTAACCTTATATCGTCATATTTTCATTTATGCTCAGGACATCAATTTAATTGAGTCATGTGACCAACCAATGGCGGAATCAGGAAGTTAAAGGACGGGGGGCAAAAAAAAGTTTTCTTAATAAAACTCGTTGTGCAAATAATTTTTTGGTAAACCTCTTAAAGCAAAAGCTCTAAAAACACATGAACCACTCGTTTAAAAGATAAAATGCAAAAGCTCTAAAAACACACGAACCACTCGTTTTTAGGTACCTAACCCTTAGGACGGGGGGGAGGTTCTGGAAATTGTCCACACGAAACTTGGATTAAATGCGACTACGTATTACTCTCCCATTGACTTGAAAAAATAAAGGATTCTATGCATGCATATATACTCTAATGTATCATGATTAAATTTCAATATAAATAAACGATCATTAATAATGTCGTCTACTTCCTCCAACAATGTTACATGTTATCATATGCGCATTTATCCTTATGTGCTTATGATCCTTCTTATTTTATTACCGCATACGAATGCTAGTAATTTCAACACAACATTAGAAGCACAGGCTCTAGCGTATTGGCTGGGTATAAATGCTTCAGATCATTGCACTTGGTATTACGTCACTTGCAATGAAGCAGGAAGTGTCGTTTCAATAGAGATTAATTGTGGTCCATTTTATTATTATTATTTTCCTCATGATCTCGGAAACCTTGACTTCTCTTCATTTCCGAACCTTGAGCGCTTTATTATTGAAAGCTGCTACCTTGAAGGAAGCATTCCAGAGCATGTTGGTATGCTATCAAATCTGGCCCATCTTTCACTTCGTGGGAACAATCTAAACGGTACGTTACCTGTTTCACTCACCAATCTTACCAAATTAGTACACCTTGATCTTTCTGGAAACAATTTCAAGAGTACTATCCCATCTCAGATAGGGAACTTGAAGAATTTGCTTCATCTCGATCTTAATCATAACCAATTTAGTGGTCTGATCCCTTCATCACTTGGTTCCATGGTTAATCTCACCTACCTGGATCTTAGTTGGAACAACTTTATTGGTCCCATCCCTTCATCTCTTGGTTCCATGTTTAATCTTGCCCATCTGGACATGAGAGCAAATAAATTCAATGGCTCCATCCCACAAGAACTAAGTAACTTGCAAAAGTTAGAGGTACTGAACCTTGGTGACAACGATCTTGGTGGTCATATACCTTCAAGTTTTGGTAATCTACATGCACTAAATTTTTTAAACCTTGGCATGAATCACATTAGTGGTCCTATTCCTCTAAATATAACAAATTTGAAGTACTTAGAACATATCGACCTATCTAAGAATCGTATGACTGGAGTTGTCATAACACTAAAAGGCTGCCCCAAGTTACACTACTTGGACCTTAGTAGTAATAATTTTGTTGGAGAAGCACTTAGTCAATATTTGGACTTCTTTTATTTGGATTTCTTAGATCAGTCTGAGAATCATCTCACCACAATGGTCCCCACTCCGATCCAGAAATTAGTCCACCATTTGATCATTATTCTTCCGGTCATTGTTGGGATTTGCTTCTTACTTCTTGGTTGTGTGTGCTGCCATCGTCACAAGGCTACCAAGGATAAAATCGAGCTGCAAACTTTAAAACATGGAGATGTGTGCTCGATATTGAATTATGACGGAACAATTGCGTATGAAGACTTCATCAGCGCCACAGAGGATTTTGACCTCAAATACTGCATCGGAACTGGTGGTTATGGTAGTGTTTATGAAGCGAAACTACCTAATGGAAAAATATTTGCTTTGAAAAAACTCCATCGGTTTGAGGCTGAGCAACCGACAATCAACCAGAGTTTCGAAAATGAGGTTCAAGTGTTAACCAACCTAAGACACAAAAACATTGTGAAACTTTACGGCTTTTGTTTGCATAACAATTACAACTTCCTTGTATATGAATACATGGAAAAGGGGAGCCTATTTTGTGCGTTGCGCGATGATGAACTCGCTGTTAAACTGGATTGGATGAAGAGGGTGAACATTATAAAAGATGTCGCACATGCGTTGGCTTACATGCATCATGATTGCATTCCACCTATCGTTCATAGAGACATATCGAGCAACAACATTCTTCTAAACTCAGAAATGGAAGGATTTGTTGCCGACTTTGGGGCAGCGAGATTGCTGGATCCTGATTCATCTAACCAAACAATAATCGCTGGAACTTTGGGACACATTGCCCCAGGTAGGTAGTTAATTATACATACTCTTGTGCTTCTTAATTTTATATCTACAAGCCATTAAAACTTCGCTAACAATAACTTGGTATGTGTGATGATACAGAACTTGCATATAGCATGATTGTGAATGAAAGATGTGATGTTTATAGCTTTGGAGTGGTTGCTCTTGAAACAATTGGAGGCAAGCATCCAGGAGACCTCCTGTCATCACTCAACTATTCTAAAAATCGTGGTACAATGTTGGAAAATATATTGGACCAACGACTCTCTTATCCGACTGATAGACTAATTGAGAAAGAAATCATCCGTGCTGGTCACGTGGCATTGTCTTGTGTTCTCACAGATCCAAAGGCCCGACCAACAATGAGAGAAGTTTGTCAGGAGTTATCATGTTGAGGGCCTCGTTCAGTCTATGAGCTCACAGCTTCGGCATTTTAAGAAAAACCTCTACTTATATTTTTGTCATGAATGTGTTTATATTAAATATGCATGCTTAGTCCATCTCATTTCATATTTAACAAACTGTAGGTCCAATTATTGGCTCCAAGTATGTCATGAATGTCTTGCAACATATTATATCCTTATTATTTTAAATAATGGAGCGATGGTTTGGTACTGGTATATTTTAGTACGTTTTTTATGGTTTTTAAAATGTATGATTCTTGATTTGGGTCAGAAAGAATATAGTTATTATCAAGGACAACAATGGTTTGCTTCGAGGCGGTTAAGGGTATTCTCGTATGGACCCTGGATACAAAGCTCGTCCGTTCCGGCCCCTACGGGCCGGTTTAGTTAAATGAAATCAGGCTTTAACGTTTTCTAAGCATTGTATATCATAGATGGCCTGTACCGAGCTCCAAGTATATTAAATATTTAATTACATAACTTTATTTATGTATCATATATAGACGTGCAGTTAGACTAAAAAAGAATCTGTCTCACTTCACAATATTTAAATATTTAACGTTTGTCAGGAGTTAATGGTTTGGTACTGATATATTTTAGTCACTTCACAGTCA
The DNA here is from genome assembly GCA_026074375.1 of Tanacetum coccineum. Lineage (NCBI taxonomy): Eukaryota > Viridiplantae > Streptophyta > Magnoliopsida > Asterales > Asteraceae > Tanacetum > Tanacetum coccineum. The sequence continues at coordinate 468 of BQNB010111391.1, read as the reverse complement.
CCATATTCACAATAGGGTTAGCATTGTATGTTATTAAGACTATATTACTAGGTGATTCCCTTTGATGACATGGATCGATTGTGTGTTACTAAAGAATCTGTCTGCGTGATTTAATTAGCGAGCCATTCAAAAAGCTCATTGCTGAAGTACTTTTTTAGTTAAGTATCTAGGTGCTAATTACAAAAGCATTATAACAATTTCCATAACTTTATTTATGTATCATATATAGACGTGCAGTTAGACTAAAATCCCCATGTCTAAAAAAGGCAATGCAATATATTAAATATTTAAATAGTTAATTACAATTTTAATTATTAACTTTCTTTACTCTCACTTACTCTACACTCATATATACATAAAAAAAATACACACACAAATTAACGCTACTCTCCCTATCGTTGGGTAATCGTCTAATATATGTAATACCGAAAACTTGCTACATCACTGATATGTCATCTTCGTTATAAT